>APFE030548099.1:123064-150434 GCA_000404065.3 Pinus taeda
TTCTTGCGAGGTGCGATTTTGTGATATGCGATATCGCATATCGGCGTTTTCTGCGGGTTTTTTTTTTCAGCATAAGTGTGCTTTAAAGCATGCAATGTGATATATATGTTTTTAATATGTGATTTCACATTGCAATCTCGCATTCTTAGAGTTTTGGTTTGTATGGAGGCACCCTGTTATCTTTTCTGTGATACAATATCATTTAAGGAGTGATTTTGTCTTCCTTCATCACAAAACTTAAGTTTTTTAGATATTTTCAAAGGTATTTTCGTAAGTTTACGATGGTAAGTTTTATTGAATAGGAAATACAATCACTAATTTATTTTTTTTAATTTTATATAAGGGTCCCCATATATTTAGTATTAGTCACAACACTAAATAAAAAGGGGGGTTGTTGGTGGCCACAACAATTGGCGATTCACTTGGAAGAACTAGTTAACTCTGTCGTTCTTTTGAATTTTCTATACTTCCAAAATAGAAAAATTTCCAGAAAATTAAACTTTATTATTGAAAGATAAAGTACATTATGTTTTAACCTGTCAATGATATTTTGTTTCAACTATTTTCAACTCTGATTATTTACTTCCTCAAGCTAGTCCTTGTATTTACATCAGTCATTACTTGGTTTTATAAAGATAAAACAAGGGCTTCTTTGTAAATCAGTTTTAAATATGCTTATTTGTCGTAGGTAGAGCCTCTGCTACCAGCAGGCGTTCATAGCCTCAACAGGGTTACCTGTTACCCAGCAATGATCCTTTATCCTACTTAAAGAAACCTACAACTCTCAAAGAAGAATCCACATCCACACTTATTGCTTTAATTTTATCTTACTCTTAAAGAACAATGTCTTGGTTTGATAGCCAATTTATGACATAGTCATTCACTTGATTTATAACTTTGTTGAACAAGCTAGCTCGTGATGAGACCCCTTGTCTTTTGATTGCAACAATCTTGAGTCATTGCCCTTTTGTGGTATGCAGTATTGGCAAAGTCAACAAATTATAATATCTGTGATTATGATAAGCCGGTTCGTGATGAGACCTCTTACTCTTTAAGATGAAGTGTATCCTTGGATTGTTCCTCTGAAAGTTGTGATTTCCTTAGTAGGGGGACGTCATTGCTTCCTTAAGATAGCTCTGGACGACAATAGTAGAGTTTTTTGGAAGGAGTTGTTCTATAGAGAATCTTTATTTTGTTATTGATAGCTTTCATTACACTGATATAAAACAATTTATCACTAAAGGTTGTTTTCATCAAATTTTATGAAGTTGAAACTAGTATCATATCTAGGCTAGAGTCTTTAACTGTATCTTCCAATAATAAAGATCAATTTTCCAAAAGATTTGCTATTTATACAAGTGAAAGATCAAAACTTGAAAGAGAATTGGTATCTTTTTTGGAAAATTCCTAATGTAACCATTCACAACTGGTTTTATTAAAATAAAATTCTAATCTATGAAATAAAACAGTAATCTTCTAGGGAAAATATTTTTTTAGGATCTAACCATTAACAGGTAAAGAATCTCTTTTACCTGCTAAATCCTGCAGCATAAAAGTGGACGGACCTATGACTTCTACAATCTGAAAAGGACCAAGACACATTCGTTGAAATTTTGTATCTTTTCCTTTTTCCTCGTGGGCCTCGTCCCATTTTAAAACTAGATCTCCCATCTGAAAATCTTTTCTGCTCATCATGTTTGAATCAAAAGAGGATTTCACTAATGCTCAATGATGAGCGTGAGTTCTTTTGGCCTATTCTCGCTATTCTTCTAACTTAATTACTTCCATCTTCCTTAGCTGTAAGGAGGAAGTTGGTACTTCATCAATGTATTGAAATAAAGACAGAGAGGGGATTGCTAAATGAGTCCGAAGAACCACCTCTTCTCCATAAACTAAATTGAATGGAGAAGTGCCGATGGAGGCTTTCTTCGTTATTCTATCTGCCCATAAAGCAAATATTAAAGATTTATGCCAATTTTTATGATTTTGGTCAATCGTTCGTTTGATGATCCTAATTAGGTTTTTATTGGTAGATTCAGCTAACCCGTTCCCTTGTGGATAATAATTGGCGAAATATTTATGTTTAAAACCTCTTTTAAGTGCAAATTCGGTCATTGCATTTCCAGAAAAGTATGATGCATTATCAAACATTAAAGCAGAAGGCAATCCAAACCCGGTGATTATGAATTGATCTATAAATTCAATGATAATATGTTCAAAATTAGCGCAATGGCAAGGACGGTTTCTTCTGTCTCCCAGTGGTAGTTTGGCAGACTTGACATTTCCTCACGTAATTGTGCGAGTCTTTGAATAATGTGGGCCAGTAATAGCTTGCGCATAGGATTTTATGTGCAGTAGCATCTCCAGCATAGTGTCTGCCTGCTGGCCCGTCGTGGAGTTCCTGCAAAACATTTTTAGCTTCATATTCTTCAAGACATCTAAGTAGAACAGAATCATAATTTATGCTAAAAAGAACATTATTCAAGAGTTGATATTGTTTGGCTTTCAACCTTAGAGCTCTTTTCTTAGTATAATCAAGGTGTGAGGGGGCATACCCATTCTTCAGATAATAAATGATATCAGCATATAATGACTCATTATCGTTTAGGCTTACCTTGTACACTTTTATGTTTGTAGATGGAATTTCGGATATCAGCGATGCTCCGGCCAGCATTTTGCAAAATCCTTGACCTTTTACAATGCTTGTTGGTTTGATTTCTACATCATATTCCTTTAAGGCAGTAACCCAATTGGCTCTTTTCTCACCCACATCTTTTTGCACTAAAAGATTTCTTATCGCTGGAAATGGTACAATGATTTTTGTGCGGGTTTTGAGTAAAAAGGGTCTGAAATATTTGATTGCTTTGAAAACAACGTAAGCCTGTTTCTCCACATCTGAATAATTTAATTCAGCTCCCTGTAAATTTGAACTAAAGAAAGCAATCGGGGCTTCTGCCTTCTCCTGATTTGTCTGAGTAAGTATCGCTACGTATGATCTGTCACATGCAAATGTATATAAAACAAAAGGCTTTGAAAAATTTGGAGTCGCTAAAGATGGAGCATCGATAATTGCTTGTTTGATTAGATTGAATGCCTCATATTCATCTTGGCCCCACTTGAAGTTTGAGTTCTTTTTTATCATTGTTTGTAAAGGAGATACAATTCTTGAAAAGTTTGGAACAAATCTCTTTACAAAGTTGATCTGACCAAGGAAGGATTGCATAGTTTTTTTGTTGTGAGGTAGGGAAATTTCGGAAATTTATTTGATTCTGTCAAGGTCAATGTGAATTCTAGTTTTTGACACTATGAATCCTAGAAGTTTTCCTTCACTTAATGCGAAAAAGGACTTTTTAGGGTTGAGTGAAATTCCATACCTGAGACAACGTTGGAAGATTTGTTTTAAATCTCTGAGATGGTTGCTTCCTGTCTTGGAATAGATGGTTATATCGTCCAAATAGATTACCACAGACTTATTAATCAAACCCCTGAATGCAATGTCCATGGCTCTTTGAAATGTGGCACTAACATTAATCAGTCCAAAAGGCATTTTTTTATATCCGTAGGTACCCCATTTGGTTCTGAATGTGGTTTTTAACTGATCGTCAGTATGTACCAACACTTGATTGTATCCTAAAAGTCCATCTAAAAAGGAGATTAATTCTGACCCAACGACTGCCTGCAAGATTTGTTCCATAGGAGGCAAAGGAAAATTATCCTTTTGGCAGGGTTTATTAAGGTTTCAAAAGTCAATACAGATTCTAATATCTCTGTTTTTCTTTCTAATAGGGACCATGTTGGAGACCCATTTGGAACGTCGGTTTTAATCTGATTTTCTAAATTGGGATGGATTTTTCTCAACTTCTGTTGGACTGGTTTTACATTTTCCATCATTGGAATAGTATGCTGGATGATAGAAGTGTCGTATGTTTTAAGTTCATCATAGTTCCAAGCAAAAACATTTTTGTATTGTCTCAAAAGACGAATATATACTAATTTTTCTTCGGGAGTTAGGCCAAGGCCTAGACTAATGTTTTGGGGTTTGGTATAAGTTCCTAGATTTACTAATTCATAATTCAAAGTTGAACTTTGGAGTTTTGAATTAGCAGACCTTTTAAACCGGTCTTTCAAATCATAAAGGTCTTCTAATTTGACTACCGACTTACGTATAGCATTGTTAGTGCTATCTTGTTGCAATTGTCAGTCATGTTGGTCTTCGTCAATTATTTGATTGGTGTAAGATCCTTTGGATGTGAGAAAACGCATGATATCAGGATCGTCATTGAATATTCTCCAATTTGTTATGTTATCAGGAATAGAAGGTCTAAAGATTAATTACATTGAAAAATATCAGGACTAAAATCTTCTGAAGGGATAAGTTTAGAAGCTACGTTAGCTAGGAGGTCTGCACTTGCATTCTGGAGTCTGGGAATTGATGAAATATTAAATGCTATAAAGTGCTCAGTCAGATCTTGAGCTAAAGATTGATAATGTTTTAGATGACCTGATAAGCAATGTATAGTATTACGTACCTGTCTGACTACAATTTCAGAGTCTCCAAAAACTTGAAGGTATTGGACATTTAATATGATTGCTTTGTACAACCCTTGGACTAAAGCTTCATACTCAACTGTATTGTTGGTGCAATCAAATTCGAGTTTGCAAGTTAACATAGTTTTATCTCCTTCTGGACTAACTAGCACACATCCTGCTCCTGCTCCTTCGTTAGATTTAGAACCATCAAAAAATAATTTCCAAAATGAAGATTTATTTACAGGACTATCTAAAAAATTGATACATTTAGAACTGTCTATTTGGGAAAAGTTTTCGACTTGGGACAAAACAGAATGTTCTAAATAAGGTGACGTATGAGCATTAAAATTCCTTAGGAAAGAATCTATTAAGTAATTGCCAATAATACTATTGTTATATGCTACTGCTTCATTTCCCCCTCGAGTTATGTTACTATGTACTTTTGATGTCATTCTCGTTCAACTTTTATTTGATTTGGTTTACCATTGTAGGGAAACCACATGTGCGACCAATCAGTTGCGAAGTATCCATGAAGTTTTTCTGACCAATCCCTGCTAAGAATTAAGCCATAAAATTCTGGAATATCAGCAACCAAAATGTCTATAACGTGACATACCTTTGGGTTGGATGAAAGCCTTATGGTAACCTGATTCAATTTGCCAATTACCTCGACTTGTGATCGATCTAGCTGGACTATGCGCACAACATATTTCTGTGGTTGAACGTTCAATTTTCTACATATTGACTTCGGTAAAATATTCAATGAAGCTCCAGAATCCACTAAAGAATTATGCACATTTCTATTAAAAATTTCCTAAGTAAGAAGAAAGGGGGGAGTATGAGATCTTGATCTACCTCCAATTAATACGACGTCATTTGGATCAACCTTGTTAATCGGATTAGTCGAAGGTCTACCCATGTCTTGGGAAGCTTGAGAAATTACAACGGCAGGCAAAGGTGCAACTGGCACAGCATGTAATTCTTTCAAAATTATCTTTTGCTGGTGTTTTAACTTGCTCAATTCGTAAAGAGTGATATTGGCCCGAGTCTTCTTCATATCTTCTATAATATTGTACTCCATTTCATCAGAAATGATCAGTGTTTTAAATGGAGTAGACGTATCTGTTTGGACTGGGCTGGTTTGAGTCGCTTTAGATGTTGTCTTCTTGGGTGCGACTTTATCCTTCGTTGCCGAGTTTGCGCTCTTTGGCTTAGGGGTAGTTTGGGGGGCATCAAGCTGATTTATACTTCGTGTAATAACTAGGAATGCTTCTTGATCCTCTTCTTGTGGGAGGATGAAATCCCACATTCCTTGTAGCTCTACAACTTCTTCTTCATCAGTTCGCTCTTCAGTAGCGGTTTCCTCTTCTTCCTCAGATTCGGCGTTTGTAATATCGTTGGGGGGTTGAGAATCAGTGGAGGGATTCCTTTTAAAAGCTCTATAGGGCTTCTTTGAAAAAGTTTCTGCCACTTATTTCTTGATGTCAACCATCTCGTTAGACATGGTCTTAAAAACTTTTTGCAATCCTTCTAAATCAAAAGGATATTTTCATTGCTTTTTCTTGGGATCTTCTTTGAATGTTACCTTCTTAGACTTTTGTTCTTCGATCGCGGTCTTTTTTTCAAGGGCTATAATCCGTTTCTCTACATCTATTGCTTCTTTCATTTTTTCAGCCAAAGTTGTCTTATTAGCCATATCCATGAAGATTGCTATATTTGATGGTAATGCAGTAATATACCATTCACTTCTTACTTCTTCGCTGGGCTTGGAAGCGGTAGGAATTTTGTTTAATAGTTTATTGAAACGAGAATTGAAGTCTTTGATTGGTTTTTTTGATTGGGCCCTAAGGTTTGACAGGTCACTAATCATTGTTGTAGTAGACCTATCATCACCAAACTTAATGAGGAATTGCTCCTCGAAGATGTCACAACTACTAATAGATCCAGATGGTAGTGAAAAGTACCATGATCCGGCTGTTCCTTGGAGGGTATACGGAAAAGTCGAACAACAGCATCTTCGTTGGTAACTCCATTAAGATTTATGGATAGCATAAAGTTATTGATATGCTCTTCCGCTAGCATGCCTTCTTTAGGATTGAATTTAGGCAGCCATTTTTCAGGATGGGCTGGCAGCTAACTCAAGGGCACAGGAATTAAGACTACCCTTGGATTGTTGCATGGAGATTGAGCCATTGCTGATTTAATAACAGGAGGAAGTGGAGAAGATGATCCCTGAGGTCGAGAAGATGAGGATATAATAACTCCGGATGATTGAGAAGGGGATGTAGGAGTACCAGCAGGTTGGTGAACAATGATCTGGAGCGGCAGAGTGGATGGTTGAGTTTGTGGTGAGGAAGTTGAGATTGATGATGATGGTGAAAGAGTCTCACTATCAGACCCTTTAGGTGATTTCCTTGATCTCTTCCTAGTGGGTAGAGGTAATTCAGTTGGCTGTACACCAAATTTTTTGCTCTTTAATCTGGTCAAGGGATGAGTAGGGTTATATTGCGAAGTCACGCTGCCTTGAGATTTATCAGATCTTGGAGTGGATATAGAAAATCCTTGAAGTTTGTGAATCAAAGATTCAACTTCAGGAGGTTCAAAAATAGATTGTTCTGAAATATCAGGGTTTATAGCAGCGGTTGTCGATCCTACGACTTCTGACTGTGGATTTAAAGGTTCTAAATGAAGTGGAGAAGTCAGGGGAGATGGTGAGGGCGATTTACTCTCAGAATGGTATTTTGATTTGGACTTACTTGCCATTCATAGTTACATGCCCTCCTTCTAGTGCTAGATATGTTGAAGCCCTGAAAATTCGTTCAAGAACAAGGGGGATACCCGCCCAGTCCGGACCTTGGTCAGTAGCTCCTTTTCCATTTGGTATAGCGGGTCTAACTGAGGATAATGGGAGCAGTTTCCCAATTTGTGTGTGTGTGTAAGATTGATTGACGTTTGGGGCTTTAAAAGATTTTAAATGAGATAATCTACTTCTAATTCTAATCTAATGATATGCAATTGTATTGTAAAAAAACAACAACATCTAATGGCTTTACTAACCCAGGGTAAGATTCTTCTTTTATGCGATCTAAAATGATTTCAAATAACAATTGGTAATAAAGACCATTCAACTGTTAAGAAAAGAATTCAATATAGATGAACTACTTCACATAAAAAGCTAGACGAAATAGTTGTGAGAAGCATATCGCGTAGTAAGCTGTTCAAATATCAAGCACAAATAAATAGCTATCACCGTACAAAAGTGCCAAATGATAACTCAAGAATTCAAGCATTAACATGTAAACAACTGAGCTTAAATATCACTCTAACATAGGAGATAGAAACAGTTAAGAGACAGAAGTACCATTTATAACTAGTTCTACTCATGAGCTTCAAGCGATAATGATTTATCTCTTCTTAATCCAACATCAACTAAGAGTACAGAAGTGCAACATCAGTAGTAGATATCAGATGCAAAAATAAATAAACCCTGTTCCATTCATTCACCGAAACCTCCTCGAAGGGTGCAAAAGTGCATGTTCTGAGGACAAGTTTTTGATAAATTTCTGGACCCTTCTCTAAATGCATGAGAAGGGTTTAAATACTACTAACTACGTCTAAAAATAACTTACTTACAAAATTTTAGGATACGGCTTAAATGACCATCCTTTTTCTAGGCAAAATAGAATAAAACTATTTCTAAAATTAAATCTAAAACTAACTATTTCTGTATTTTCTCCTTAATGTTGCAAGCATTCAGCATTTGCTTGATATGAGTTAGTTGGCTAACTTTAGCCTTTAAATGTGCTGCAAAATGGAATCAACAAGAGCTGGCACCATATTTTCGGTACTGGGATTACCTGAGACTAAGCAATTAGAGGCTTCCCATTTCGAGAAGTTTTACCCAGTGATGTGCATCAGAAACTGCCTTTAGTTCTTAATCCGAGCTTCCTTAGTGCAATTTTTACCTCTTGCGTGTTTTCCTCTAGCGGATGTAAAGTTGAAATTTTGTGAAAGAAATTATTCTGAGAGCTCTTGACCTTGAGCCCTAAACTACCTGTCTTGATGTCGGCGTTGTCTAATATTCCTTTAACTGTTTCTGTGTAGGGGAGAATTTTGGGCCTTATCGCTCTCCGGTGCAGGAATGAACAAGTTAAGTCTACAACTGATGCTTCAGACGACCTTGATGAGCTTGTAGTAGCCATAAATCCCATTACTTTAGGATTTATTTCCTCAAATAGATTATGTATGCCTTCCCAGGTGAAAATACCCGCGTTTCTGTTGCATGCTGTGTCTTTGTGCAAGGGTGCCTTTTCTCTGTCTTTAGATATCAGAGCCTCGCCTATTTTCACTGTAGTTTCCTATAGACTTCTTTGTATAACCTTTTGTCCTTCATTCCTACAGTTTACAAGTGAGGTGAGAGTAATGACAATAAATAACGACGGGAATGCTTTGACTGCCGAAGGCATTTAAAAATATGCCACCTTACGTGAACTGACTCTTCAAAACTAGATTTCATTAACAACTGGCAACTACTTCATTAATGAGCATTTAAAGCACATAACCAGTGTCGTTTAATCGAAACACTTTGCCTTGAATAATGAACCAGAAAAATTTGCAATGAGACGATGCATCACATAATCGCATGATCGCATGATCGCTCTTTCATTCTTTCGTAACATCGCTTTTCTGCTTTATCGCGATATCATGATATCATGATATCACATGGTCACATTATTGCAAACTCGTAAGTATGCACATTTCGCGTTTAATGTATTTCTTGCGAGGTGCGATTTTGTGATATGCGATATCACATATCAGCGTTTTCTGCGGTTTTTTTTTCAGCATAAGTGTGCTTTAAAGCTTGCGATGCGATATATATGTTTTTAATATGTGATTTCGCATTGCAATCTCCCATTGTTAGAGTTTTGGCTTGTATGGAGGCACGCTGCTATCTTTTTTGTGATACGATATCCTTTAAGAAGTGATTTTGTCTTCCTTCATCACAAAACTTAAGTTTTTTAGATATTTTCAAAGGTATTTTCTTAAGTTTGCGATGGTAAGTTTTATTGAATAGGAAATACAATCACTAATTGATTTTTTTGAATTTTATATAAGGGTCCCCATATATTTAGTATTAGTCACAACACTAAATAAAAAGGGGGGTTGTTGGTGGCCACAACAATTGGCGATTCACTTGGAAGAACCAGTTATCTCTGTCATTCTTTTGAATTTTCTATACTTCCAAAACAATTTTTTTTCCAGAAAATTACACTTTATTATTGAAAGATAAAGTGCATTATGTTGTAACCTGTCAATGGTATTTTGTTTCAATTATTTTCAACTGTGATTATTTACTTCCTCAAGCTAGTCCTTGTATTTACATCAGTCATTACTTGGTTTTATAAAGATAAAACAAAGGCTTCTCTGTAAATCAGTTTTAAATATGCTCATTTGTCGTAGGTAGAGCCTCTGCTGCTAGCAGGCGTTCATAGCCTCGACAGGGTTACCTGTTACCCAACAATCATCCTTTATCCTACTTAAAGGAACCTACAACTCTCAAAGAAGAATCCACATGCACACTTATTGCTTTAATTTTATTTTACTCTTAAAGAACAATGTCTTGGTTTGATAGCTAATTTATGACATAATCATTCACTTGATTTATAACTTTTCTGAACAAGCTGGCTCGTGATGAGACCCCTTGTCTTTTGATTGCAACAATCTTGAGTCATTTCCCTGTTGTGGTATGCAGTATTGGCAAAGTTAGGAAATTATAATATCTGTG
The DNA here is from genome assembly GCA_000404065.3 of Pinus taeda. Taxonomy (NCBI): domain Eukaryota; kingdom Viridiplantae; phylum Streptophyta; class Pinopsida; order Pinales; family Pinaceae; genus Pinus; species Pinus taeda. Next base: position 133,380 of record APFE030548099.1, read on the forward strand.
ATTATGATAAGCCAGCTCGTGATGAGACCTCTTACTCTCTTAGATGAAGTGTATCCTTCTATTTTTCCTCTGAAAGTTGTGATTTCCTTAGTAGGGAGAACATCATTGCTTCCTTAAGATAGCTCTGGACGACAATAGTAGAGTTTTTTTGAAGGAGCTATTCTACAGAGAATCTTTATTTTGTTATTGATAGCTTTCATTACACTGATATAAAACAATTTCTCACTAAAGGTTGTCTTCATCAAATTTTATGAAGTTGAAACTAGTATCATATCTAGGCTATAGTCTTTAACTGTATCTTCCAATAATAAAGATCAAATTTCTAAAAGATTTGCTATTTATACAAGCGAAAGATCAAAATCTAAAAGAGAATTGGTATCGTTTTTGGAAAATTCCTAATGTAACCATTCACAATTGGTTTTATTAAAATAAAAATCTAATCTACCAAATAAAAGAGTAATCTTCTAGGGAAATTTTTTTTTTAGGATCTGACCATTAACAGGTAAAGAATATCTTTTACCTGCTAAATCCTGTAGCATAAAAGTGGACAGACCTATGAATTCTACAATCTAAAAAGGACCAAGCCACATTCGTTGAAATTTTGTATCTTTTCCTTTTTCCTCGTGGGCCTTGTCCCATTTTAAAACTATATCTCCCATCTGAAAATCTTTTCTGCTCATCATGTTTGAATCAAAAGAGGATTTCACTAATGATTGATGATGAGCGTGAGTTATTTTGGCCTGTTCTCACTGTTCTTCTAACTTAATTACTTCCATCTGCCTTAGCTGTAAGGAGGAAGTTTGTACTTCATCAATGTATTGAACTAAAGATAGAGAGGGGATTGCTAAATGAGTTGGAAGAACCACTTCTTTTCCATAAACTAAATTGAATGGAGAAGTGCCGATGGAGGCTTTCTTCATTATTCGATCTGCCCATAAAGCATATATTAAAGATTTATGCCAATTTTTATGATTTTGGTCAACTGTTCGTTTGATGATCCTAATTAGGTTTTTATTGGTAGATTCAGCTAACCCGTTCCCTTGTGGATAATAATTGGTAGAATATTTATGTTTAAAACCTATTTTAAGTGCAAATTCAATCATTGCATTTCCAGAAAAGTATGATGCATTATCAAACATTAAAGCAGAAGGCAATCCAAACCTGGTGATTGTGAATTGATCTATAAATTCAATGATATGTTCAACATTAGCATAATGGCTAAGACAGTTTCTTCTGTCTCTCAATGGCAGTTTGGCAGACTTGACATTTCCTCACGTAATTGTGCGAGTCTTTGAATAATGTGGGCTAGTAATAGCCTGCGCGTAGGATTTTATGTGTAGTAGCATCTCCAGCATAATGTCCGCCTGCTGGCCTGTCGTGGAGTTCCTAGAAAACATTTTTAGCTTCAGATTCTTCAAGACGTCTAAGTAGAACAGAATCATAATTTATGCTAAAAAGAACATTATTCAAGAGTTGATATTGTTTAGCTTTCAACCTTAGAGCTCTTTTCTTAGTATAATCGAGGTGTGAGGGGGCATACCCATTTTTCATATAATAAATGATATCGGCATATAATGACTCGTTATCATTTAGGCTTACCTTGTACACTTGTATGTCTGTAGATGGAATTTCAGATATCAGTGATGCTCCGGCCAGCATTTTGCAAAAGCCTTGACCTTTTAAAATGCTTGTTGGTTTGATTTCTACATCATATTCCTGTAAGGCAGTAACCTAATTGGCTCTTTTCTCACCCACATCTTTTTTCACTAAAAGATTTCTAACCGTTGGAAACGATACAATGCTTTTTGTGTGGGTTTTGAGTAAAAAGTGTTTGAAATATTTGATTGCTTTGAAAACAGCGTAAGCCTGTTTCTCCACATCTAAATAATTTAATTCAGCTCCCTACAAATTTGAACTAAAGAAAGCAATCGGGGCTTCTGCCTTCAATTGATTTGTCTAAGTATCGCTGCGTATGATCTGTCAGATGCAAATGTATATAAAACAAAAGGCTCTGAAAAATTTGGAGTCGCTAAAGATGGAGCATTGATAATTGCTTGTTTGATTAGATTGAATGCCTCATATTCATCTTGGCCCCACTTGAAGTTTGAGTTTTGTTTTATCATTGTTTGTAAAGGAGATAAAATTATTGAAAAGTATGGAACAAATCTCTTTACAAAGTTGATCTGACCAAGGAAGGATTGCATAGCTTTTTTTTTGTGAGGTAGGGAAATTTCGGAAATTTCTTTGATTTTGTCAGGGTCAATGTGAATTCCAGTTTTTGACACTATGAATCCTAGAAGTTTTCCTTCACTTAATGCAAAAAAAGACTTTTTAGGGTTGAGTGAAATTCCATATGTGAGACAACGTTGGAAGATTTGTTTTAAATCTTTGAGATGGTTGGTTTGTGTCTTGGAATAGACAGTTATATCATCTAAATAGATTACCACAAAATTATTAATCAAACCTCTGAATGCAATGTCCATGGCTCTCTGAAATGTGGCACCAGCATTAATCAGTCCAAAAGGCATTTTTTTATATGTGTAGCTACCCCATTTGGTTCTGAATGTGGTTTTTAACTGATCATCAGGATGTACCAACACTTGATTGTATCCTGAAAATCCATCTAAAAAGGAGATTAATTCTGACCCAACAACTGCCTGCAAGATTTGTTCCATAGGAGGCAAAGGAAAATTATCCTTTTGGCAGGCTTTATTAAGGTTTCGAAAGTCAATAAAGATTCTAATATCTCTGTTTTTCTTTCTAACAGGGACCATGTTGGAGACCCATTTGGAATGTCGGTTTTAATCTGATTTTCTAAATTGGGATGGATTTTTCTGAACTTCTATTGGACTGGTTTTACATTTTCCATCATTGGAATAGTATGATGGATGATAGAAGTGTCGTATGTTTTAATTTCATCATAGTTCCAAACAAAAACATTTATGTATTGTCTCAAAAGACGAATATATGCTAATTTTTCTTCGGGAGTTGGGCCAAGGCCTAGATTGATGTTTTGGGGTTTGGTATTAGTTCCTAGATTTACTAATTCCTAATTCAAAGTTGAACTTTGGAGTTTTGAATTAGTAGACCTTTTAAACCGATCTTTCAAATCATAAAGGTCTTCTAATTTGACTACCGACTTACGTATAGCATTGTTAGTGCTATCTTGTTGCAATTGTCGGTCATGTTGGTCCTTTCGTCAATTATTTGATTGGTGTAAGATCCTACGGATGTGAGAAAACTCATGATATCAGGATCGTCGTTGAATATTCTCCAATGTTATCAGGAATAGAAGGTCTAAAGATTAATTCTATTGAAAATCTATCAGGACTAAAATCTTCTGAATGGATAAGTTTAGAAGCTACGTTAGCCAGGAGGTCTGCACTTGCATTCTGGAGTCTGGGAATTGATGAAATATTAAATGCTATAAAGTGCTCAGTCATATCTTGAACTAAAGATTGATAATGTTTTAGATGACCTGATAAGCAATGTATAGTATTACGTAACTGTCTGACTACAATTTCAGAGTCTCTGAAAACATGAAGGTATTTGACATTTAATCCGATTGCTTTGTACAACCCTTGGACTAAAGCTTCATACTCAGCTGTTTTTTTGGTGCAATCAAATTCGAGTCTGCAAGTTAACATAGTTTTATCTCCTTCTAGACTAACTAGCACACATCCTGCTCCTGCTCCTTCGTTAGATTTAGAACCATCAAAAAATAATTTCCAAAATGAAGATTTATTTACAAGACTATCTAAAATATTGATACATTTAGAACTATCTGTTTGGGAAATTTTTCGACTTGGAACAAAATAGAATGTTCTAAATAAGGTGACGTATGAGCATTAAAATTCCTTAGGAAAGAATCTACTAAGTAATTGCCAATAATACTGTTGTTATATGCTACTGGTTCATTTCCCCCCTTGAGTTCTATTACTATGTACTTCTGATGTCATTCTCATTCAACTTTTATTTGATTTGGTTTACCATTGTAGGGTAGCCACATGTGCGACCAATCAATTGCGAAGTATCCATGAAGTTTTTCTGACCAATCCCTGCTAAGAATTAAGCCATAAAATTATGGAATATCAGTAACCAAAATATCTATAACTTGACATACCTTTGGGTTGGATGAAAGCCTTACGGTAACCTGATTCAATTCGCCAATTACCTCGACTTGTGATCAGTCTAGCTAGACTATGCGCACAACAGATTTCTATTGTTGAACGTTCAATCTTGTACATATTGACTTCGGTAAAATATTCGATGAAGCTCTAGAATCCACTAAACAATTATGAACATTTCTATTAAAAATTTCATAAGTGAGAAGAAACGGGGGAGTATGAGATCTCGATCTACCTCCAATTAATACGACGTCATTTGGATCAACCTTGTTAATCACATTAGTCGGAGGTCTACCCATGTCATGGGAAGCTTGAGAAATTATAGGAGCAGGCAAAGGTGCAACTGGCACAGCATATAATTCTTTCAAAATTATCTTTTGCAGGTGTTTTAACTTGCTCAATTCGTAAATAGCGATATTGGCCCGAGTCTTCTTCATATCTTCTATAATATTGTATTCCATTTCATCAGAAACGATCAGGTTTTAGATGGAGTAGACGTATCTGTTTGGACTGGGCTGGTTTGAGTCGCTTTAGATGTTGTCTTCTTGGGTGCGACTTTATGCTTCGTTGCCGAGCTTGCGCTCTTTGGCTTAGGGGTAGTTTGGGGAAGATCAAGCTGATTTCTACTTCATGTACTAACCGGGAATGCTTCTTGACCCTCTTCTTGTGGGAGGATGAAATCCCACATTCCTTATAGCTCTACAACTTCTTCTTCATCAGTTCGCTCTTGAGTAGCGGTTTCCTCTTCTTCCTCAGATTCAACATTTGTAATAGCGTTGGGGGCCTAAAAATCAGTCGAGGGATTCCTTTTAAAAGCTCTATAGGGCTTCTTTGAAGACGTTTCTACCACTTGTTTCTTGATGTCAACCATCTCGTTAGACATGGTCTTCAAAACTTTTCACAATCCTTCTAAATGAAAAGGATATTTCGCTTGCTTTTTCTTGGGATCTTCTTTGAATGTTACCTTCTTAGACTTATGTTCTTCAATTGTGGTCTTTTTTTCAAGGGCTATAATCTGTTTCTCTACATCTATTGCTGCTTTCATGTTTTCAGCCAAAGTTGTCTTATTAGCCCTATCCACGAAGATTGCTATATTTGATGGTAATGCAGTAATATACCATTCACTTCTTACTTCTTCGCTAGGCTTGAAAGCGATAGGAATTTTGTTTAATAGTTTATTGAAACGAGAATTGAAGTCTTTGATTGGTTCTTTTGATTGGGCCTTGAGGTTTGACAGGTCACTAATCAATGTTGCAGTAGACCTATCATCACCAAACTTAATGAGGAATTTCTCCTCGAAGATGTCCCAACTAGTAATAGATCCATATGATAGTAAAAAATACCATGATCCGGCTGTTCCTTAGAGGGTATACGGGAAAAGTCGAATGACAACATCTTCATTGGTAACTCCATTAAGATTTATGGATAGCATAAAGTTATTGATATGCACTTCCGCTAGCATGCCTTCTTTAGGATTGAATTTAGGTAGCCATTTTTCAGGATGGGCTAGCAGCTAACTCAAGGGTGCAGGCATTAAGATTGCCTCTGGATTGTTCCATGGAGATTGAGCCATTGTTGATTTACTAACGGGAGGAAGTGGAGAAGATGATCCATGAGGTCGAGAAGATGAGGATATAATATGTCCAGATGATTGAGAAGGGGATGTAGGAGTACCAGTAGGTTGGTGAATAATGAGCTGGAGCGGCGGAGTGGATGGTTGACTTCGCGGTGAGGAAGTTGAGATGGATGATGATGGTGAAAGAGTCTCTCTATCAGACCCTTTAGGTGATTTCCTTGCTCTCTTCCTAGTGGGTAGAGGTAATTCAGTTGGCTGTACACCAAATTTTTCACTCTTTAATATGGTCAAGGGATGAGCAAGGTTATATTGCGAAGCCATGCTGCCTTGAGATTTATCAGATCTTGGAGGGGATATAGAAAATCCTTGAAGTTTGTGAATCAAAGATTCAACTTCAGGAGGTTCAAAAATAGATTGTTTTGAAATATCAGGGTTTATAGCAGCGGTTGTCGATCCTATGACTTCTGACTGTGGATTTAAAGATTCTAAATGAAGTGGAGAAGTCGGGGGAGATGGTGAGGGCGATTTACTCTCAGAATGGTATTTTGATTTGGAATTACTTGCCATTCATAGTTACATGCCCTCCTTCTAGCGCCAGATATGTTGAAGCCCCGAAAATTGGTTCAACAACAAGGGGGATACCCGCCCGGTCCAGACCTTGGTTGGCAGCTCCTTTTCCATTTGGTACAGCGGGTCTGACTGGGGATAATGGGACCAGTTTCCCAATTTGTGTGTGTGTGTAATATTGATTGATGTTTATGGCTTTAAAAGATTTTAAATGAGATAATCTACTTCTAATTCTAATCTAATGATATGCAATTGTATTCTAAAAAAGCAACAACATCTAATACCTTTACTAACCCGAGGTAAGATTTTTCTGTTATGCGATATAAAATGATTTCAAATAACAATTGGTAATAAAGATCATTCAACTGTTATAAGAAAATAATTCAATATAGATGAACTACTTCACATAAAAAGTTAGACGAAACAGTTGTGAGAGGCATATCGCATAGTAAGCTGTTCAAATATCAAGCACAAATAAATAGCTATCACCATACAAAAGTGCCAAATGATAACTCAGGCATTCAAGCATTAACATGTAAACAACTGAGCTTAAATATCACTCTAATACAAGAGATAGAAACAGTTAAGAGATAGAAGTACCATTTATAACTAGTTCTACTCATGAGCTTCAAGCGATAACGATTTATCTCTTCTTAATCCAACATCAACTAAGAGTACAGAAGTGCAACATCAGTAGTAGATATCAGATGAAAAAATCAATAAACGTTGTTCCATTCATTCACCAAAACCTCCTCGGAGGGTGCAAAAGTGCATGTTCTGAGGATAAGTTTTTGATAAATTTCTGGACCCTTCTCTAAATGCATGAGAAGGGTTTAAATACTAGTAACTATCTCTAAAAATAACTTATTTACAAAATTTTAGGATACGGCTTAAATGACCGTCATTTTTCTAGGCAAAATAAAATAAAACTATTTCTAAAATTAAATTTAAAACTAACTATTTCTGTATTTTCTCCTTAATGTCGCAAGCATTCAACATTTGCTTAATATGAGTCAGTTGGCTGACTTCAGCCTTTAAATGTGCTGCAAAACGGAATCAGCAAGAGCTGCCACCATCTTTTCGGTACTCGGCTTACCTGAGACTGAGAAATTAGAGGCTTCCCATTTCGAGAAGTTTTACCCAGCGATGTGCATCGAAAACTACCTTTACTTCTTAATCCGGGCTTCCTTAGTGCGATTTTCGCCTCTTGCGTGTTCTCTTGTAGCAAATGTAAAGTTGAAATTTTGTGAAAGCAATGATTCTGAGAGCTCTTGACCTTGAGCGCTAAACTTCCTGTCTTGATGTCGGCGCTGTCTAATATTCCTTTAACTGTTTCTGTGCAGGGGAGAATTTTGGGCCTTACCGCTCTCCGGTGCAGGAATGAACAAGCTAACTCTGCAACTGATGCTTCAGACGACCTTGATGAGCCTATAGTAGCCATAAATCCCATTACTTTAGGATTTATTTCCTCAAATAGATTATGTATGCCTTCCCAAGTGAAAATACCTGCATTTCTGTTGCATGCTGTGTCTTTGTGCAAGGGTGCCTTTTCTCTATCTTTAGATATCAAAGCCTGGCCTATTTTCACCGTAGTTTCCTGTAGACTGCTTTGTATAATCTTTTGTCCTTCTTTCCTGCAGTTTACAAGTGAGGTGAGAGTAATGACAATAAATAACAACGGGAATGCTTTGACTGCTGAAGACATTTAAAAATATGCCACCTTACGTGAACTGACACTTCAAAACTAGATTTCATTAACAACTGGCAACTACTTCATTAATGAGCATTTAAAGCACATAACCAGTCTCTTTTATGGAAACACTTTGCCTTGAATAATGAACCAGAAAAATTTGCAATGAGACCGTGCATCGCATAATCGCATGATCGCTCTTTCATTCTTTCGTGAGATCACTTTTCTACTTTATCGTGATATTGCGATATCGCATGGTCGCATTATCGCGAACTCGTAAGTATGCGCATTTCGCGTTATGTATTTCTTGCAGTTTTTTTTCAGCATAAGTGTGCTTTAAAGCATGCGATGTGATATATATGTTTTTAATATGTGATTTTGCATTGCAATCTCACATTCTTAGAGTTTTGGCTTGTACGGAGGCACCCTGTTATCTTTTCTGTGATACGATATCCTTTAAGGAGTGATTTTGTCTTCCTTCATCACAAGACTTAAGTTTTTTAGATATTTTCAAAGGTATTTTCTTAAGTTTACGATGGTAAGTTTTATTGAATAGGAAATACAATCACTAATTTATTTTTTTGAATTTTATATAAGGGTCCCCATATATTCAGTATTGGTCACAACACTAAATAAAAAGGGGGGTTGTTGGTGGCCAGAACAGGTGTGAATAGTTCTCACTGGCAAGGAGAAATATCCTGAATGGTCCCGGATGATAAAACACACCCTCATTTTCAATGAGTTGTGGAAAGGAGTGTGTGTCCGAGAAGGAGACAATGACCCAGTACAGCCTACCTCAAATAAAGAGCTCGTCATTTGGGAAAACAAGAACAACAAATCTTATGCATTAATCGCAACATCTGTAAATGAAGAGGTGAGTTGCGATATTTCGTCATATTAAACTACCTTTGAAGCCTTACAAAAGCCGAAAGAACTCTATGACTCACATTCTATACTTGAAGTTGTCCAACTCATGATTAAACTCTTCACTGTTGAACTGCAAAATAATGATCCTCTTGCTCTTGCATCTGAAGCAAAATCTATAATGCATGATATTAAATCCACTAAGGTTGAATTAGATATTCCTCTTATCGCTTTTCTCAAGGCACTTTATCCTACTTACTCCAATTATCTTGAGCCATTACAAGCAAATGGAAGTCTCAAAGATATAACCTTTGACTCTCTTGTGAAAAGGTTTGCTGAAAGAGAGAAAGCTTTTGGAAAGAAGACAGCCCCTGAATCTTCTGAAGAGATTATGTGCCTCGCTCATAAAGAAAAGCATCCTGCTCAAGATTCTACAAGAGGAAGAGATGGACGAAGAGGAAGAGGAAGATATTTCAGAGGCAGGGGGGGCAGACATTCTCAAGGAGAAAAGGCGGATTTGCATTGCATTCGCTGTAAAAGAAATGGATCACATGATGCCTCTACATGCAAACTACCATGGGGCAAAATTGAGCAGAAAAGGAACCGATAGAAAGGTAAAGCTGATGGTTCAAACAAAGATAAAGCACCTGAATCCGCTCACTATGTTGTGGCACAATGTAATTTTGGAGTAAACAAAGATTTATTTAATGCTTCACTTGCTTCTTGGAAAAATCATTGGTTGCTTGATTCAGGAGCAATTTGCCACATGACTCATAGAAAAGATTTTTTTGAATATTTCACTGACAATGTTGATGGAGCAGTATACTTTGCAGATCAACCAAAAATCAAGCCATCAGGGCTTGGCACAATCAGGCTTAAACTGCCTGGTCTTCCAGACTTTCTTTTGGATCATGTTCTATATCTCCCACAGCTTAAGAGAAAATTGTTGTCCTTGTTCCACATTCGCCAACAAAGTCACTCCATTCCTAGGTTTGATGGCAAGCTTGAGGTAAGAAAAGCATCTAACCACTCACTTGTCATGAGGGGAATATAAGAAGAAAGGCTTCTCAAAGTGCAAGGAACATTTGCTCATGCACAACATTTCTCATACAATTCTCATCATGAAGAAGGAACACTTCCATCAAGTTTATTATGGCATGCTAGATTTGGAAATTTGAATTATGACAGTCTCTGCTTATTGAAGAAAAATGGTGTTGCTGGTTTGCCTGCAATTCCTAGAAAACTTAAGCGATGTGATTCTTGCATTCTAGGAAAGCATAGCAAATAGTCTTTTCATGATTCACATTCAAGAGCACATAAGAAACCTGAACTCATTCATTTAGATTTATGTGGTCCAATGCCTGTTCCTTCTGCAAATGGGAATAAATATATCATGACATTTATTGATGACTACACCAGAATGTGTTGGGTTTATTTATTGAAGAACAAATCTTATGCTTTTCAAACTTTCAAGAATTTTAATAAATGGATTGAAATTGATGCACAATCTCATATTGGGTCTATTCGCACTGATAATTGAAAAAAATACACATCAAATGAATTTGAAAACTATCTTCACCAACATGGGATCAAACATCAAACAATTGTGCCTTATAATCCCCAACAGAATGGTGTAGCTGAAAGAATGAATAGGACAATCTTAAATATGGTACGATCCATGCTCTTCTTCAAAATGTAAAGATAATGTTTTGGGTTGATGTTGTTCTATGTGTTGCATATATAAAGAATATATGTCCATCTAATGCTATAAGAAACAAGACTCCTTATGAAATGTGGTATGGACATGTTCCTTCGGTTAAACATCTCAGGGTCTTTGGTTCCACCTGTTATGGTTTGGTACCAAAGGTACATAGAAAAAAACTTGGTGCTAGAATTCGTAAGTGTATCTTCATGGGGTACTCAAACACATCCAAAGCATACCACCTCTATGATGAAGTAAATAAAAGTTTGTTGTATCTAGAGATGTAATTTTTCTTGAATCATCCAAAACTGACAATGTTGTTGAGCGGTAACTTGATTGCTTGGATAGATTCGCAAAAGCAGAATCATTTCAAGAATTTGATAATCAGATTCCACATCTTGAAGGGGGGATTCCTATACTAGATCAACATGTGAAATCTTCTTCTCAAGAACACTCTCCCCTGCATGAAACTCCAACAACAGATGATGCTTTAAGTGATGTAATTGATAGAATTGGGAGACTCAATCTTGATTCAGTCCTAACTCAATCAATAGAGCAGCCTGGACCATCTCAGAAAGGTCCCCCAAATTGGCTGACAAAGACACTTGAAAGTGTTCATCCTAATGAAGTTGGAAAGACAGGAACCAAAAATTCAAACCAGAAAAATGGAGGTGATGTAGATGACTCTAATTCACCTATTGATATGCATGTTTCTTATGATTGTGAATTGAACTTGTCTACATATTTTGAACCAACTTCCTTCAAAGAAGCTGCTTCTCATGATGAATGGAAAGAAGCAATGCAAAAGGAGTATGATGCCCTCATAAAGAACGACACTTAGAAGCTGGTTGATCCTCCATTTGGAACCAAACCAATTGGCTGCAAGTGGGTCTACAAGAACAAGTACAAATCTGATGGCTCACTTGACAAGCACAAAGCTAGGCTTGTGGAAAAAGGTTTTGCACAGAAGGAAGGGGTCGACTATGAGGAAACATTTTCCCCCACAGCAAAATGGGCCACCATCCGGACACTCTTTGCACTAGCAGCTTAGAACGGTTGGAAAGTCCATCAAATGGATGTAAATACTACCCTCTTGAATGGAGATCTAAAAGAGAATGTTTTTATGTACCAGCCTGAAGGATTTGCTATGAAAGGACATGAACATAAAGTATGCAAACTTGTGAAGTCCTTGTATGGCCTCAAACAAGCACCGCGAGTCTAGTATGAAAAACTAACTGAGCATCTTCTCAAACTCAACTTCAATCATTTTGATCTTGATGATGCAACTTTATTTGTCAAGAAAGTTGGAAAAACAGTTGTATATCTTGTGGTATATGTAGATGATCTTTTAATGACAGGGAAAAATGAAAGTTATATTGCATCCATAAAGAAAGAATTAGGAAAATTTTTTGAAATGACTGATTTGGGCTATGTTCATTACTATCTTGGCATTGAAGTAACCCAACATCCAAAGTCCATATTTCTTTCTCAAAAGAAATACATTGGAGATTTGTTAAACAAATTTGGCATGACAGAGTGAAATCCTCTTACTACTCCAATGGAACAAAACTTAAAGCTCACATCTATTGAAGGTTTGAGGATGCAACAAAGTATGGACAGCTTGTAGGAAGTCTCAACTACCTTACTACTACCAGACTAGACATTTCATTTGTTGTTGGAATCCTCTCCAGATTTATGGAAAAGCCTTGTGAGGGACATTGGTCTGCTGCAAAAAGAGTTCTAAAGTACTTGAAGGGAACTCAAGACTTTGGAATCAAGTACACATAGGTGGATGACTTCAGTTTGATCGGATACTCTGATTCAGACTTCGATGGAGACAAAGAAACTGGGGTATCTACTTCAGGATATGCTATGAGTCTTGGATCAGGAACTGTCTCCTGGAGATCATGCAAACAATAAATTCCAACGGATTCCACAATAGAAGCAGAATACGTGGCAACAGTTGAAGCAACAAAATAAATTGTGTGGCTCAGGAAAATACTTGAAGATTTGTAGGTAAAACAAGTACAATCAACTCCACTCATGATTGACAACACCTCTGCAATAAAGTTGGCCAAGAACCCAAAGTTCCATGATTGAACAAGGCACATCAATACTAAATATCATCTGATCTGACATCATGTTGAGGCCAAAACAATCCATCTCCGTCATTGTTCCACAAATGAGAAAATTGCAGACATCTTCACCAAAGCGCTTGGAAGAGAAAAACTTGAAAGATTCAGAACGATGCTTGGACTCACCAACATCCCTTCAGATTAAGGGGGGGAATGTTGACACCTAATCCTCACGATTGGGTGAATTTATGTAAATAGTTAAATTAGGAATGTGAACAGTCATCGGGAGATGAACTGAGTAGTAGCACCCTTTTGTATATAACAATAGCATACCTAATGAAATCAATTGAATCAGATTTATTGCCTTTGGAGAGTTACTGCCTGGCCTGACAAAACCGATATTTCAAATCATAAAGGTCTTCTAACTTGACTACTGACTTAGGTATAGCATTATTAGTGTTATCTTGTTGCAATTGTTGGTCATGTTGGTCTTCGTCAATTATTTGATTGGTGTAGGATCCTTTAGATGTGAGGAAACTCATAATATCAGGATCTTCATTGAAAATCCTCCAATTGGTAATGTTATCAGGAATCGAGGGTCTAAAAATTAATTCAATTGAAAATCGATCAGGGCCAAAATCCTCTGAAGGAATGAGCTTGGAAGCTACGTTAGCCAAGAGGTCTGTACTAGCATTCTGGATTCTGGGAATTGATGAAATATTAAATGCTATAAAGTGTTCAGTCAGATCTTGAACTAAAGATTGATAATGTTTTAAATGACCTGATAAACAATGTATAGTATTATGTACCTGTCTGATTACAATTTCAGAATCTCTGAAAACTTGAAGGTATTTGACGTCTAATCCGATTGCTTTGTATAACCCTTGGACTAAAGCTTCGTATTCCATGGTATCGTTGGTGGAATCAAATTCGAGTCTACAAGTTAGCATGGTTTTATTTCCCTCAGGACTGATTAACTCACATCCTGCTCCTGCTCCTTCGTTAGATTTAGAACCGTCAAAAAATAACTTTCAAAATAAAGATTTATTTACAGGACTATCTATAAAATTGATACATTTAGAACTATCTATCTAAGAGAAATTTTCTACTTGAGATAAAACAGAATGTTCTAAGTAAGGTGAAGTATGAACATTAAAATTTCCAAGGAAAGAATCTACTGAGTAATTGCCAATGATGTTATTGCTGTATGCTATTGGTTCATTCTCTCCTTCCAGTTCTGTTACTATGAATTTCTGATGTCTTTCTCGCTCAATTTTTATTTGATTTGGTTTACCATTGTAAGGGAGCAACATGTGCGACCAGTCAGTTGCAAAGTATTCATGAAGTTTTTCTGACCAATCTCTGCTAAGAATTAAGCCATAAAATTCCCGAATATCAGCAACTAGAATGTCGATAACTTGACATACCTTTGGGTTGGATGCCAGCCTTATGGTACCCTGATTTAATTCACCAATCATTTTGACTTGAGATCGATCTAGTTGAACTATGTGCACAACAGATTTTTGCGGTTGAACGTTCAATTTTGTACATATTGACTTTGGTAAAATATTCGATGAAGCTCCATAATCTACTAAGCAATTATGCACATTTTTATTAAAAATTTCATAAGTAAGAATAAATGGGGGAGTATGAGATCTCGACCTTCCTCCAATTAAAGCGATGTCATTTGGTTCAACTTTATTGATCACATTAGTCGGAGGTCTTCCCATGTCGTGGGAAGCTTGAGAAATTACAACGGCGGGCAAAGGTGCAACTGGTACATCATGTAATTCTTTTAAGAGTATCTTTTGCTGGTGTTTTAATTTGCTCAATTCATAAAGAGTGATGTTGGCCCTTGTCTTTTTCATGTCTTCGATGATATTGTACTCCATTTCATCTGAAACAATCAGCGTTTTAGATGGAGTTGATGAATCTGTTTGGACTAGGATGGTTTGAGTCGCTTTAGGTGTCGTTTTCTTGGCTGCAACTTTATCCTTAGTTGTCGAGCTTGTTCTCTTTGGCTTAGGAGTAGGCTGAGGAGGATCAAGTTGATTTCTACTTCGAGTGCTAACCGGGGATGCATCTTGATCCTCTTCATTTGGGAGGATGAAATCCCACATACCTTGTAACTCTACAACTTCTTCTTCATCAGTATGTTCTTCAGTAGTGACTTCCTCTTCTTCTTCTTCTGATTCAGCACTTGTAATAGCATTTGGAGGCTTTGAATCAATTGGCGGGTTTCTTTTAAAAGGTCTGTATAACTTCTCAGAAAAAGTTTCTGCCACTTGTTTCTTAATGTCGACCATTTCGTTAGACATGGTCTTCAAAACTTTTTGCAATCCTTCTAAATCGAATGGATCTTTCGATTGCTTTTTCTTGGGATCTTCTTTGAACGTAACCTTCTTGGATTTTCGTTCTTCTATCACATTTTTCTTTTCTAGGGCAATAATACATTTCTCTACTGCTATTGCTTCTTTCATATTTTCTACTAAAGTTGTTTTATTAGCCCTGTCAACAAAGATTGCTACGTTTGATGGTAAAGCAGTGATATACCATTCACTTCGCACTTCTTCGCTAGGCTTGGAAGCAGTAATAATTTTGTTTAACATTTTATTGAAACGTGAATTGAAATCTTTGATAGGTTGTTTTAACTCGGCCCTAAGGTTAGACAGGTCGTTGATCAATGTTGCCGTAGACCTATCATCACCAAACTTAATAAGGAATTGTTCTTGGAAGATATCCCAATTAGTGATAGATCCAGATGGTAATGAAAAATACCATGATCCGGCTGTTCCTTGAAGAGTATAAGGAAAAAGTTGAACAACAACATCATCATTGATAACTCCATTGAGATTAATGGATAACATAAAGTTATTTATATGTTCTTTGGATAGCATGCCTGCTTCAGGATTAAACTTAGGCAGGCATTTTTTAGGATGAGCCGGTAGCTGACTCAAGGGTGCAGGCATTAAGGCTGCCCCTGGGTTATTCCATGGAGATTGGGCCATTGTTGAACTACTAACAGAGGAAAGTGCAAAAGATCACTGCGGTTGAGAAAATGAGGATATTACGACTCCAGATGATTGAGAAGGAGATGTGGAAGTACCGGTGGACTGATGGACAATGATCTGAAGTGGAGGAGTGGATGGTTGACTTCACGGTGAAGTGTTTGAGATGGATGATGATGATAAAAGAGTCTCACTATCGGACCCCTTAGGTGATTTCCTTGCTCTCTTCCTTGTGGGTAGAGGTAATTCGGTTGGCTGAACGCCAAACTTTTTGCTCTTTAATCTGGTAAGAGGATGAGCAGGGTTGTATTGCAAAGTCACACTGCCTTGTGATTTATCAGATCTTTGAGGAGATATAGAAAATCGCTGAAGTTTGTGAATCAAAGATTCAACTTCAGGAGGTTCGATAGTAGATTGTTTTGAAATGTCAGGGTTTGTAAGTAGCGGATGTTGATCCTACGACTTCGGGCTCTAGATTTAAAGATTCTAAATGCAATGGAGAAGTCGGGGGAGATGGTGAGGATGATTTACTCTCAGAATGGTATTTAGATTTAGACTTTCTTACCGTTCACAGTTCGAGGCCCTCCTTCTAGCACCAAATATGTTGAAGCCCTGAAAATCGGGTCTACAACAAGGGGGATACCTGCCCGGTCCGAACCTTGGTTGGCAGCTCCTTTTCCATTTGGTATAGCGGGTCTGACTGGGGATATGGGACCAGTTTCCCAATTTTATGTGTGTGTGTGAAGAATTGATATTTCTGGTCTAACAGTTCTTAATTGAGATGTTCTAATTCTAAATTTAATCTAATGACAATGCAATTGTATTCTAATAAACAAAAATATCTAAGTCTATACTAACCCAGTGTGTGATTCTTCTGTTATGCGATCTAAAAATATTTCAGATAACAATCTGTTAGGTAAACTTGACTCAGGATAGAGTCAAAAGTTGACGAGGTTAAATAGTGATGGTTTTGGGGCACATGGTATTGTGCACCCATGGTATTCTGCCCGTGGTATTATATGTAATGGAGCCTATAAAAGGCTGGAAGGACTTCATTGTAAAGCATGGCCTGGAGGTGAGCGGGGAAGGCTCACTTGGCCGGATTGGCCAGGGTTTTGGCCAAGGATAATGAAATTTCATTATGATTGGGTTTTTCCCCGGATTTGGGGTTTTCCCGGATAAACATGTGTATTTATGTGTTTATGGTTATTGCTGGATAATTTTATATTTATTCCTCTCGGTAATTAATTTATGTTCTTGGGTAAATTTCTTAACAATTGGTATCAGAGCCATGGTTGAGGGTTTGGGCTTCGAATATATGCCTTCAATGAAGGATTTATTTTAGCCCAATGGAAATGGTGTTGCAGAGAGCAGTCCTGTAACAGAGCCATGGCTGACTTCATTCAAGGAGTAGAGCAACTTCGTTTCTGATTTGAAGGAATCAGA
>APFE030548108.1:0-16439 GCA_000404065.3 Pinus taeda
TTAACATAGTTTTAATGTCAACATAGGATAACTGATAGATATCTCCTCTAGATAGCATGTTGAGGGTTTCCAACATATCTTCCGTGACCCCTCAATGAAGAACTAGTTTGAGTGATTCAAGATCAAGGGTGCATCTGGCCCTCCTATAACCGAATTGAAATATCTCCTCATAGTCTTCTAGGGATTCATCAAGTCCAAGAGTCATCCTAAAGATTTATTCCTTGGTTTCCTTAGACCTACAACAGTCCTTGTACTTGTTATTGAAGGCTTGTTGCATTTGGGCCCATGTAGTGATGCTACTCCCAGGCATACCTATAAACCAACACAAGGCTACATCTTTGAGGGTAAAGGGGAATAATTTCAGCTTCTTCTCATCAGAGACACAGTCATAGGTCCTACAGACAACAACAAATTCAAACATGAAGGTATCAGGACCCTTAGAGGTTAAGCCATGGAAGTGTAGAAGGGTAGTAGGGATTATGTTCTTCATTCTAGCCTCTCCATTGGTCTCTCTAATAGGGAAAACCTAATTGCCCCTACTTTCATCCATATTTTGGGTAGGTGAAGTGGGTTCTTCTTCTTCCCCAATAGGTTCTTCAAAAATTTATCTAATTGCCTTCGCTTTCTCGCTTTTCGCATTTATGCACAAGGATTCAATTCCAAATAAGGCATTGTTGCCTCTGCTTTCTCGCATTTTCCTGTGCTTATTCTACAGGTGATGCAGCCTTATGTACTTGCTATTGCAGCCATATCTTCTTCACTTTCCATGACTCTTTTCATAAAATTAAATGACATTGTCAAATGCTTTCACTCTTACTGAAGTTTATATGATAGCGAAAATGACATGGTCAAATGATTTTACTCTTGAAGTTAAATATGATAGCGAAAATGAGATATATGATTAGACTGTGGGTTGTTGTTTTCTCAGGTTTTGTGAATGTGTGGTTAAATTAATTTTAATTTTAATATGTTTCTTGAATTATTTGACATTAGTACTGATGAAATTGCTTGACAAAGTGCCCTTTGATGTTCTATTTTTTTTTTAAAGATTCGATTAAATTAATTTTAATTTTGATAGACTTATAAAATTATTTGCCATGGTACCAGTAAAATGTTCGAAGATAATTCCTTTTGAGAATTCCTTTTTCGTGGCCTTCATCGCATATTTATGTTGAAATATTTGATGAAATCATTCTGTAGGGTATGTTAACACGTTTGTAGCATATTTTTGTGCAAGGATTCAATTCCAAATAAGGAATTCTTGTCTCTACCTTCTGTGGCTTTCTCCTTTTCTTTTGCAATGAAAAGTAGGATTAGGTAGCTAGAAAGGGTTTACTTGCAGGGATCAATTTGCATGTGTGATTTCCTTGCCAGATTTGGCATGCATGGTTATCTATGTGTGTTCTTGGTTATATTTTTTCATTGCCATGGATTTTTCCATGTGTGGCAGTGCTCTTTGGCCTTTCCTTAACATTTCTAGTTAGCATAGAGGTTATGGGTTCTCATGTTTTGGTGGAGCTGGGTTGTTGGATGGGTTCGAAGTTGAGCGAGGCGGATCTCGGAAAGGAAAAATGCATGGCATAGTGATCCCTGATCTTGACTATGGATTGCGGTAAATCCACTGGCTTAGTAACCCCTGAATCGGACTGTGGGTTACCATAAATCCAGGTATTGTGTACCTCGTTGGGCCTAGGAATCCTCGACTGGTGAATGGCAGGATATATAATAAATTCTAGAGGTGGGGTCCCTCGATCAGGCCTACGAATAGTTTTCTGTGAATGGTGAGATATGTGGTAAAGCCTCGAGGGTGTTGTGTCGATCATGGCCTAGTGACCCTTGAATTAGACTATGAGTTGCCGTAAAGCCTAGGGACTAGGAGTAGTAAAATTCCTCATGATATGGGTGGATAAATCTGGTGGCATCCATGCTCATTTGTTTCTTCTTTCGGTTATGAGTCCCACATTCATGCTTGGAATATCGCATGAAAGTGGTTGGCTGAAGAGAGAATCGACTCATCGAATCTATGGTCGGGTGGAACAGGGTAGTCACATACTGGGTAGGTTTTTGCATTCATAAATAAGAGTTTCTTTCCTTGGTATTTTAGGTGTAAATGTACTGGTTCATTTGTGGCATATATGGCTATTGTATGCTCATTATTTCTATTGTTTATATGCTGGTTATGAATATGTTTTATGATAGTGACAATGTATGGTTGTCATCACGTTTTGATTTGTAAATGAATGAGTAATGAATATATGTCCTAATAGATATGTGATAAAGCAATGCTTCTAGATATTGAATTATTATATTAATATTGTCCTTATTGGTTTCTAGACCCTTTTGTTGTAATTGTACCCATTGTCACCTATATATACTAAGGATACCTAGATTTAGAGGCCACATCAACTTGTACACGTGTTATATTGTGAAAGGAGGTTTCCCTTTTAAGAGGGTTCAAAATCATTATTCTCTTTCATTCTCAACTCATCGAGTTACTTATTTTTCTCTTTTCTTGCTACTAGGGTGTTTCGATGCATAACATTGATTCATCAAACTTGTAAATTTCTACACCATTGGTCAACCCAAAATGTAGCACCACAAATTCGTAGTATCCAACCAAGTTTTAAATGTTTCCTTTGCAATATCTTCTTCCTTATTCTTCAAGCTAGATATCAAAGACCATTATATATCAATTTTAGAAAATACCGTGACTTATTTCATACAACCAAAATATCATGAATTTGATGTAAGGCATATTGATTTTTAATTCCACTTGCATTTACCTACTTGTAGTCAATGTAATGCCTCCAAGACACATATTTCTTTCATTAAAAAACACCAGTTCTCCCCAAGTTTATATACTAGGTTAAGTCAACCTTTCAATATATTTTGAAGTTGCATGTGTAAATCCTACAATTCTATTATAATCATACAATATAGAGGCTTGGAAATAGGCTATATTTGTGCTTTAAGTTCAATAGTAAATTATATCTCACATTTTAATGGTAGTCTAGGAAACTCTTCTAGAAATGCATCAAGAAATTCTAACAATATTTGATGATGTTATATATATTTTGAATACTTTTCTAGTTCATAGCAACTACCACATACATAAAACACCCTTGCTCAAGACCCATTTTCAGTTGTAAGGCTGAAAAGAATCTTAGAGTTGCTTATCTCTTGGTTCCTACCAAGATTCTCCTTTCCCCTAAATCATCTACAAATTAAAGTAACTTACCTTTCATATATAGAATTATTTCATGAGCTCCCAACCAATCCGTACCACGAAATATAACATTGGATCCCAAGGTGGTAACATATGATAATATCTAAGTATTGCATGCTCTCAAATCAAGTTCGTAATATTTTAACAAGTGTTATACCTCTTTTTAATAATTAAATTCATCTCAACCAATTTATAATGTATTTTGTTTCATTCCATTAAACCACATCTAAATAACGAATTTGGAGAAATAAAAGTTTTATTGTCTTTTCGATCAATTAATAAAGAAAATTTAATTCCATTTATTTTACCTACAATCTACAAGATTGTATATTGGTGTTCTACTTGATAATTATTCACCATAACATGAATCCTATGTGTCTTATGTTACGTTAATATTGACTCACAAAGTAGTTAAGATAACCTTGTTTTGGTCATTGATGGATTTATCATTGGTGTTTTATGAGCCCATGCCATGGGTGACCCATGGTATTTAATGTAATGAATCCTAATTAAAGGATTGAAGAACTACATAAAATGCCTCAAGTGGCCTAGTGTTTCGTCAACTCAATGGATAAGGTCGATACATACATACATACATACATACATACATACATACATATATATATATATCTGTGTGTGTGTGTGTGTTTAGTTCTAATTTTCCCACTAAAGGGTTTCCGGGGTGAATATCGACTCTTTTCTACATGTGTACCATGAGTTTATTTCATTTCTCTAGTTACACTCCATTTTTAACACGTGATATCATAGCACAATTAGAGAAATAATATAAACACAAATGATTATACACATGGAAAACATGTACATAAGAGTCAATATTTACCTTGGACACACTTTACCAAGAAAGCCAAGACTCAAGATATATATCTTTGTTACCATAATCCAAGCTAGCCAAGCTCCAAGCCACTCAAGGTATTTTACAATGGATTCCTTCAAGCCTTAAAATAAGCTTAATCGCATCAAATTTCATGGGAAAATACCATGGGTTTCCCAATACCATGATCCTATAAACCACCAAAAATAATCATGTTAATGACCAAACAAATATATTGCATATCCTAAGAATAAGTTGTGGACCTATGGAATACTAATGTAAGTCGAATGAGTGATCAATTATATAATAGTGTTGAAGGATGCCGAAAGGTATCCTTAGTTGGATCATTGATGAGATCAAGCGAAAATACCAAAAACTCTTGTGTATGAGTTTTATATCGTTTGCATATCAATGATGCATAACAGTTGGAGGAACTAGAGAACATAATGGGGGTAATATGAGAACAAATAGGGACACTTGATGTGAGGTGATTTCAATGTGTAGGGAATTTATCCAAGTGGATGCATGCAAATTAACGTCAGGGTGGTTTAGCTCATCATGAATATGCAGAAGATTAGTTATTTCCCTTGAGGTCAACAATTATTGTAGTTTCTTCAGAGTTATTAATTTGATAAGATCTAAGGTCTTAAACCACCCATAGGTGGAGGCATGAAAATATCGTCACTATAGGAGGTGGAATGCTTTAGTAGCATCCATGAATGAAGTTATGTTAAAGCTTGAGAATAAATATCCAATTTAATAGGATCTCCCAAGAACCTTTGATTTCATAGTAGCATGAGTGGCTTTAATGGATTCCACTCAACCATTAAAGAAAGAACAAGAAATGAGAGCTATGGGAAAGGATAATTTACATTGACACACTAGGGGAGAACTCATTATCAAAGAAATTACACCCACAAGTCTCCTAAATCAAATGATCATATATTTTAGCACCAGGATGGAAAAAATTCGTTAGGAATGATCGGTTACAAATTAATGGAGTTGGAGCTATTACAATTAGACAAAGGAATGTTTAGATATCACACGCTGGCACTTACTTCAGCATGGCATCAAAGATTCAAACCATACATTTCAAGGTTGTCATTGTGATCATAACAAACATCCTTTCCTCCTACAAAAGAAATCATCCCTTAGTGTTAAACCTAATGAACCGATTTCTTACATGAAGTGATGGTTCATTGTTATGTGAACCATGGTAAATGAAACCTAGAAAAACATCACAAGGATTGACATGGAAGATAGTAGAAACACATGGATGTAGATTCGAATATAAAGAAATACTCAAATAAGGAGTGTTCGCTTCAACTTGTTGTATTTGGAGCAGAGAGTGATGTTGGTAAATAATATGGTAGATGTTTCTTGTGGCTCGTGGGTTCTCCCATAAAGAGGGAGTAGACTATGAGGAGAATTTTTCCCCTGTAGCCAAATATTCCTTTATTGAAGAAGTTCTTTCAATAGCTTTTGAGACAAGGTGGAACATCCACCAGATGGATGTGAAGATCACCTTCCTCAATGTCATCATTGAGGAAGAAGTCTATATCGAGCAACCATATGGGTTTGAAGTCCATGATAGAGAGACTTATGTATGTAGCTTTAATAAATCGCTATAGGCACTCAAAAAGGTACCCAAGGCATGATATTCAAGGAGCGATAACAATATGCAAAACATAGGCTTCACCAAGAGTGAGGTGGATCCCAACCTATACTTCTTGTTGATTGGGTCTAAGCCCCACATTTTAGTGTTGCATGTGGATGATCTAATTCGAATAGGTGTAGAGAGATTGACTGCATGTTGTATTTCAGATATAGCATTAGAATTTGAGATGAGGGATATCAGGTCGATGCATCACTTTCTCAGAATTTGGAGCAAACAGGTGAGATCCTCCTTAGGAAGGGGATGTACAAACTAAAGAATCGTCTCGAGTGTTAAATTTGCACCCATCTTCGCTCCTATTTCCTTCACATTGGTAGCTTAAAAATAGAGTTCATCTCTTGTGTCTTCAGCCAAAAATCCCTCGTTTCATAGATTTTTGGTGCTTCGTGTGTTCTCTGCATAGTAAGCATGTGAGCCTATCGTCTTGTGTCTATTTTGTGCACTTTGATTGTCCTCCCTCTCCACGAAACTACCAAAATACTCTCTCCCTTTTCACCTCTGACAGTTTTGGTTCACAAACTCCTTTCTTTCTTTGCCACATTCCACAAGAAAATGGGATAGTATGGGAGATCGTCCTCCACTCAGGCTGCCCAGTCTGACTTCAATGTTGTCAGCACAAGGCATTTTATGGTGAGGTGGTTAGTCATGACATAGATGTTGGTATGGTCCTACCCTTGGCATGCCATAGGAGAACCAACCAGCGCGCAAGAGGCCCTCAACAGGCACGCAACAGTGTATGACATGCCTTCCCTCTAAGAGCTTCAGATATCTTTGCTCCTCCCTTCAACCGGTCATCACTTTATTTCCACATAGATTTCGTATACATCCATAGTTCAAATAGTCATGCTAAAATACGCGGGTTGTCATGAAAAAGTGTTGTTACCCTCATAACTGAGACTTCTTCATGACCTCGAAACTCATATTTTTATAGTTCTTCTGAAAGATTCTAATTTCCTTGTGCTCCATAAACATAATAAATAAGAAATCATTTTGATAACCTCAATAATAGAAACCTTATTATCCTCTCTATGTATATGCTTTAGTTCCAAAAAACCCAAATCAAAAAATACTCTAACTTCTACACCATGATATCTTAGCATTTTCCAAGTTGTGTTAACATTCTTTCTATGATTCACAAAATGATGAAAATACTTAGTGTTTTCATCTTCTTTAGGAATCCACAAGGCTTTACTTTAAGTATATGATTATTTTCGTTATTATTCAAAAAATTGATCATCGAAACCAACTACAACTTGACTAAAGAAAGCTTCCAAATTATCTATTAATTCTTGCTCATACCCAATTTTATTTTGATGTGTCTAAATCAAAAAGCATTATTTTGCCCTTTCTATATTGTTGGTGGAATGAATAAATAGTGACTTACAAGTCCAAGTAGTTTTTATGATTATTATTATTATTTTTTTTTGGCTTTTCCGCTAGGGAATTTTAACGGGTCATTTCATTGCAAATTTTAATTGCAAGAAGTTTCTAGTAGGCCAATTATATTTTATGATATCTATATAGTCATTTAGTGGTCATATTGAATTTAAATGGTTTCCCACTATGTGTTCCAATTTTCTATAGCACTCGACGGGGAACAAATTAACCATGCCAGTGAAGTCCACACCCACACAAACCCGCAACCCTTAATAAAAAAATAAAAAAAAAGAATAACTTCATTCCTAAAAATTATATTCAACTTTTTTGGCTATTTTGAGTTCACTCAACCTTAAACCTCTCTAGGCAAAGAATGCATTCATTGCCTTTGCATTCAATAGACCAAAATCTTTTGTTCTCTTAAAAAAATGATAATAAGTCATGATAGTTAATTTGGGTCTCCAGTAGATTTTAAATACTTTTACTACAAAGTTTAGATTACCTACCATTCTAACAGACTAACATTATTTGCATAACACATTTAGTAATAAATGTTTGCTGCTAGGTAAAACTTATTTAATTAAAATAACATGATGTATAAAATTTTACCATTTTATTGTGCAACATTAAACACTTAAACCATGCCAACTAAAAAAATGAATAAATATATAACTAAGCTAACTAAAAGAGTAATAAATATTTAATTGTTGGTCTTAAAAACATATTCAAAATGACTTGTAAATATCACTATTATTATAAAAATGTGATTTCAATCAGAATCATGCTCAAGTAGTCATGCCAGTTAAAGTAGCTCAAATAGTCATGCGAGTTAAAAGTATCTGAAAATTTAAATCCATTTCTTTCTATAGGTAATTAACGATGCTCCACGACTTCTATAAGCAAGCGTAGTCTTTGTAATTGAATTGGACAATCATAATATATTTACTTATACAACAAGATAATAGTTGTTTAATGGTTATTTCTCTTCTATAGAGATTTAGAGATATTATTGAAAAAAAATATTAAAACAATATTAAAATTTCTATTAATTAATTTTATAAAAGCATAAGTACGAAAAGGAGTTTCAAAAAAGTTACATGAACGACTTTCCGGTTTTAAAAAAGTTGTATTAACGTTTAATGGGTCAAAATTAAAAGAAAATTAAAACCTCCATTACCCTTTAATGGGGCAAAACTAAAAGAAAAGCTTTGGATCCTCCATTACATAGCCGTTTGAATGCTTTTCATACCAATATAAATAGTGGCCGCACCTTTTACCATTGTTCTCGATGTAGTGAATGTTTGAGCCCTTGTTTCTTTTTTGAAGATTTATGGTCTTGTGTTTGTTTCGAGCATCAGGGGATCGGCAAATTCTTGCTCACCTGTTGTTCTGGTTTATTGCTCTGCCATTCTGGCTTTATTGTTTTCATTTTCTCTGGGTTTATTGATGGGCGATTTGATTCAGTTATCGTGTATATATTTTTATTTGACTTGGCAAGCTTTTGTATTTTTTATTTTGTTTGCAGTGTTCTTTATTGGCATGTTAAATCTGTTTATGGAACTTTAAAATGTGGTTTGGTAATTAGGGCTAAACACCATAAGTAAGAATATTATAATTCTTATTTTCACTGGTTAATCAGCGGAATGATTTAGAGATGGTACGAAAGAAGTGGTACGAAAGAAGTGGTACAGTTTGCGAAAGCAATAGCAATGTTTGTAGCAATGTTTGTGCCCTGCATTGACCTGACAATTAAAAAAGCTCAGTTGGGGAATTTCAGGTATTTTCCGTTGCAGTTGAGATTATTTTCGGTTGTTTCAAATTCCGTGTTAAAATTAGACGCACTTGAAATTTCTTAGATTATCCGTTCTTAATTTGCTAGGTGGTGTGAATATGTGGTTAAACTAATTTTAATTTTAGCTCTAATATATTTCTTGAATTATTTGACATTATTCCTCATGAAATCGATGCTTTCTAATTTTCTGTTAAGATTCGTTTAAATTAATTGAAATTTTGATAGACTTATGATATTATTGGCCATGGAACCTGTACAAGGTTAGAAATAGAATTCAGTTTTCATGGCCTCTCTGTAGCAGATTTATGGTGGAATATTTGATGAAATTATTCTGCAGAATATTTTTTTCAGAAGAAAAAACCATATTTTTTTTATATTAAGGAAATATAAATTACATATAGAGGTCTATGAATATAAAGGAACCAAAGTGCCACAAAATCCAGAAGATTCTAAACTGAGTGGGGAACATATAAATTCCAGATCATTGCATGCTGTAGGAGTGTTCCATATTTGCAAAAAGGTGCAGAAACATTACATCATGAAAAGATAATCTTAAAAGTCCCAAAATGTTGTGCATCTCTACACATGGTAACAAAGAAAAAAGATGATGCTGGAGAGGGAAGCCTGTTCAACCCAGACAATCAAGGTAAGCCTTGATGCCAAGCAGAAGAGAAGACATAGGCCTCCTGGAGCTTTTGAAGATGTATTCATTCCTCCACTTCCATATGGACCAACAGACCGTAGTGAACATAGAGCGCCGAGGTGCTGATTGATTATTCTTCAGAATATGTTAAGAGGTTTGTCACATATTTTTGTGCAAGGATTCAATTCTGGATAAAGGATTTTTGTCTCTGCATTCGATGGCTTTCTACTCTGCTTCCTGCACGATGGATGCCTCGACTTATGCTGTTGTCTCCACATAAACTAAGTAGAAGCTCCGGCCGCCTATTCTGGTAAAAAAGCCAATCAATAGATCCCATTAAATTAAATTAATTTTAATAATTTAAATGACATCAGAGAATTTTTGACAAAGTACTCTTTATTAGGCATTTGCAGTAGATTTATGTGAATGTATTGATGAAATTATTCTACACAATACTTGTTTCAATGATCTGTGTCTAGGGATTCAATTGTGTATAAAGAATTGTTGCCTCTACCTTGTACGCCTTACTCCAGTGCTTCCTCTATGGCCAATGCCTCTGCTGCTTACTCTGGTGCCTCCTCTAAGGCCAATTCTCAACTGTAGCTTTTTACAATGTGGTGTTGATAAAATTATTCTAAACAATACTTTTTACAATGATCTTTGTCTAGGGATTCAATTCCGTATAAAGAATTGTGTCCAAACAATATAACCATCTTTGGATTTCTTATGCCATTTCAATCATTGGAATTTTTTAGGACCTAATTATAATAAACCCACACAAATTAATTAATCCATTGGTGATTCCATGTAGGGAAAAATAATGTTCCATATAGGTGACCCATCATGTAGGGCTGTAGCCATTCAATTTATTTAGGTCTAATTTAGGCAATCAATTCCATGTGTGAGTCATAGGATCATGAAAAATTTGTTGAGACTCAAACCCCATAATATTGGATGACTAAATTCCCCATAGTTGGAATAATTGTTACTTGAGTTCGTGGTATATTCCCATGAGTTGGATTACTTATTTTATTATTAAGTCTATTTTTTTGAGCTTGACATTGATGGAAGAAAAATTGTACTTAGAAAAAGAAAAAGTTTACTACAAAGTGGTACTGGTGTGATTAATGTTGCTTTTTAAGGTTATTCATATAAGGTTATATATTATTTGCAAGATATTATATTATGTTACAAAATCTCTATCATATTAGGTTAAAAAGTAATTTTCTATGCAAATATATATTTACATTAATTTAATTAAAATAATATTTAAATAATTAATTTCAATATTTTTAATTAAATTTTATATATTTTAAAAATTTAATAATATTTAATTTTTTTTAAATTTTTTATAATTAAAAATGATAATATCATTATGGAAACTATGTTAGTTTATTTTTATAGTCAATATAATTATCAATTAATATATAAATTATTAAACTTTATTAAACTTAAATATTGTTGAAATTATGTTAATCTATATTTAACATTAGTATTATGGCCTATTAATATAATATACTATTTTTATTTTGAATTTAAAATAATATTTAATCATATATATATATATATTAATATATATATAATTATATATAATATATAGATATATATATATATAGATAAGATATATATATAAGATAATTTCAAATAATGATGAATATTTCAATTTATTTTATTGTTATGTTACAATATTTATATATTTATATGTTTTCAAAATAATGAAACTACTATTTAAATATTATTAAAAAACTATTTTAATGTTTTGAAGTTAAAGTTATGTTTCAAATAAATTGAAAAATACTATATAGAAAGCTTCTCTTGATTTGGAGATGTAAAATCTCTACTAACACGGTTAACCACATGAACGTGAGAGCTTATATGACTCAAAAAATGGTCTATCATTGGCATGGGACTAACCATAGATGACCACCCACACAATCCATTTCCAATGAGGCATAATCATTCACATGAATACATGCATACAACTAACAAGGGTGCACACAAACATACACATATCCACAAACATTACACATATTGACTCACAAAGTGACATGTTCACACATCACACTTACTAAAAATTTTAGAATTAACATTATTTTATGCATATGATGAAGATTAAATATATATATTATGATGTTGACAATTAAATTTATTTTATAAGTTAATTAGTATGTTATGAAAATTGAGAAGTATTTATTTTCTTATTATTTTTTAAAACAATGATTATGATTAACAACGTTTTAGAATTAACATTTTTTCCACATTATTAAATTATAGTATTATGAAAAAGAAAATTATAAATTATTAAAATTAATGAAAATTTGAAATAAAAATAATAAAATTTATTGTATTGTATTGATTTTAATATCAAATAATTAATTGATATGTGTTATTACAAAGTGATGTTATTATATGAATATCATGTTATCTCTTTTTCTTTTATAAGGGACTTGAATCTCGAGCCTCACTTTTTGCATAATATTTTATAATACGACAATCATCCAAAACCCAAAAAAGAAAAATATAAATTGTAAAATATAAATAAATTTAGGTTATAAATGTTATATAATTTAGTTGAATAAGAGTGGTTTTGTCATTTGTGTGTATGTGGGGAAGTTGTTTAAAAAATTGAAAAAATGTTAAGTAATTTATGTGAATAAGAGTGGCTTTGTTATTTGTGAGTATGTGGGGAAGATGTTTAAAACACTGAAAAATTGTTAAATGATGTAAGTGAATAAAAGTGACTTTTCCATTTGTGTGTATGTTGGGAAGATGTTTAAAACATGTTTATAAATTATTATGATAATAAAGAGATATATTTGTGTTTGTACATATTGGAGTTACTATAAACTAAAGATCATGAAAACCATGAGCACAAGGAACACAACTCAAAAGAGGGTTACCATTCAACCTTCCTAAGAGCCTTTTGGAGGGGTCGAACTCCCCTCCAACAAAAAAAAAAAGCCTACTCCTTTTCTTAATGGTAGTTTGTGTTCATGTACATACTCCTTTTCTTAATGGTAGTTTGTGTTCATGTACATTCTTTGATGCGCACATCTAAAGAAAAAAATATATATTTTACCCTAATTACAACATTACAAAACACAAAAATAGATAAGGTCTTCCATCCACCTGCAACTTTGGTATTGATCAATTTTCTACAGCATACAACATTGAAATGATATTGTTAGTATACAACCCTTCCTAACAACTTGTAACATAATTAAATGCACAATTCATTAAAAAAATCACTAATTATATATATTATATATAAACATGACAACGATGAAAGAAAACAAAAAAAACATGAATATAATATTATTATGTAAAGTGATTCAAATATAATATAATTTATAAATTTAATATCATAATAATTAAATCTAACAATTATATATTGAAAATAAATTAGAAAAATACATTTGGTAACTTACTTTTAATAAAAGTTCATTTTTTATTAATAGAAGTTCATTGTGTATATAAAATTTTAATACTCAAAAATTGAATGTTATATTTTTTTCAAATTAAAATATAAAATAAAATAATGAATAACCGGATATAATAAAATATATAATGACAAAATACATGTTTATTTTAGAAATTCTAAATGGACAATACAAATTCTTGGTAAATATTTTTCTCTTCGTGAAAACTAATGTTACATTTGAAAACGGAGATCATTGTCAAGTGGTATGATTGTTTTATATCCCCATCATCATCACATTCCTATTTCCCACTCTTACATATGATCTATCATAATTTCATTTTTTCTAAATATTTTTCCTAATAAAAACTTTCCACATATTTTTCCCAGATTTGATTTTTGATTTTTGTACTACAGGAACAGTGAGAATAACATGAAATAAAAAAGCCTTATAACAAATATGAAAAAAAATATGAAATAAAAAAGCCTTATAACAAATATGAAATAAAAAAATAACCTGGTAGAAAATTATGGGTTCTTCTCTATTTGAATCTGAAGCTTCCCAGACACAAATCCTTGCCAAGTACAAACAATCAACTCCTGCGAATTTAAAGCCCTTCCCACTCTAACCTGGAAACATAATACTCTAAAGACAACACAGAATATGTGTTTTCTGCTAATAGATCTTCAATGAGAAAGGAAAGAACAAGATTCCGCCAATGTACCCAAAACTTATATTTATTCAAATTCACGTCAGGATTCAATTCGGTTGGCAGGTAAGCACCTTGGGCTCTTGGCTTCTGATATCCGCCTTGGATTCATGTTAAAGCAAACATAGAAAGAAGGAATAAGGGTGGCTTGAGTTTGAGTTTGAGTTGCTATGGAATAGATTTAAACAAATTCTTTGATGAATTTGTTCAAGAATAAATTCAACCAAGCAATGCTTGCTCGGGTTTGAGGTGAGAAAAAAGAGAGGGTTAAAGTAACAGGTGGATACAGATGCAGAGGGTTAAAGTAGTGATGAAGATAAAGAAAGGGTGTTTCAGGGTGTTTCAATTTGCAGTGATAGACTATGGGTTTCTTTCATGGTTGGTTGAGAAGAAGGAAGAGGAGCAAAGCACTAGAATTAGAAAAAGAAAGATGTTTGGATTGGGTTCCACCAACGGAGGTCGATCTATCTATAATGGTTCCCATCATATAGAAGCTTCCAAGATTTTATGCAAGCTTCTAAAGTAACGATGTATATAATTTTGGAGTGGTCTTGTTAGAAATCCTTTTGCGACAGACCACCCCTAATTAGTAGTCGAAATCTACCCGAGAAAGAACTGAATCTGAAGTGCACTTTCTCAGATTCAAGAACATATAATTTATGATTTTCAAGTGCATTTTCATCACACAACCAGTTACAATCGGTAGACATGGAAACACACAGATGGATGAGGATTTTCATCGATGAACAGGTGATAATTATAAACAAAATTATAGATAGCATTCTCAAAGAGTCCTGAAAGTGAAGGATGATAGTCCTGGGATGAAAGTGTAAGGACATATTGAAGCCGGTTTTTGTTTAAATCGAAGAACAGATACACATATGAAGTACATCGGGCTCTTACCCATGAAAAGGTACATCTGGTTCCTACCCATGAAATGGTATCTGGTACGTGTGGTCCCTGAAATCGTACGTTCTGTTTAGAATACGCTCACTGAAAGGCCTACCTAACCTATTTAGGAATTATTCACGTGATGTTTCCAGATGCTAAAAGCAGTTGGGAGGGAGTTGATGTTTCCAGATGTTTCCGACTTCCTTAATAATGGTTCATTCACGAAACGATATTAATGAACCACGCACACTCTTTGATGGTAAATAGCAATAATAAGACCAGCACGAGTGTGGAGAAAAGGAAGGCCATCAAAATTAATTTCACCCACTGTGCTTTCTTAACCAATCAAAACATTCATTGAATTGTTGCCTTAAACAGAAAGCTGCGTCTAAAATAGAATTGGAACTGCCATCTTCCAGCGCGCATCTCTACATCTAAATCAATATCTGGGGTTCTTCCGAGGTGTCGCTTTAGAATTGCACAATCAACCACAACCGGGGTAAGTCTTAACTATCCCCAAAAAAACAACAAGCTTCTGTTGACGAACGAACATTCTGGAAAGAAAACCGGACACTCTAATTAACCCCACTTAACACATGTATAATGCTCAAATTCATTCATAAAACTATTAAAGCCAATCAATAAATACATTTCTCAAACTATGCACCCAACCAAAGCCATGGGCGTTGTGAGAATATTTATTAAACGATCCCACGCAATTAAAGTCCAAGGTAGAATGTTAGAATACTAATGATAGAATACTCCCGGAGCAATTACTAAAGCATAAGAAGCATCAGGATTTAGAGCATTCCCTGATGAGAGTCTTGGTATTTAGTCACTGACCAAGCTCAAAGACAAAACTAGACACATAACCGAATTCCCATCTCCCCTAGATAACTGGACCAGCCGCATAGCATCCACGAGGGTCTTACCACACCACCCTCTGCCATCCACATACCATAGCATAGCAGCAATCTTCGTCTCCCCACTGCTATTCCACAAAGCATCAACCGAGGTATTCCCACAACCTATCTCCCTCATATCCTCGATTGTTACATAAACAACACAAAACCGTTCCGTAGTTGATTAAAGAAAGAATAGATAAGTGCTCCATTCCCCTAGTTGGAAGATAAGGTAAGGATCGCCCACCATTCGGGTCATCGAACAAAGGAAATGAATACCTATCTGTAAGGTAAGGGTATAGATAGGCAAGATTTCTTTTCTTTTGTTTAAATAGGCCGCGCCATTTCGCCTGGCAATGTGGTTATCAGAATAGCAAGGAAAATAAATAGGTCGTGCCATTTCGTCTTTCTGAAATAAACAACTAAACATCTACAGAACAGGGCAATCAACAAAAGAATACTAACCTTGTTTCTTAGGCATTTTTCTTTTGCGGCTGTTGAAACTCTGGAAACTACTCATTCTCTGCTCCAAAAGCAAGCTCTGGAAAAGCTGCTCTATATATGAAATAATTCCAAATCATCCTATCAGAAACAAAAGAATGAATTTAAAAGATAATTAAAAAGATGATATGTTCAACCACCGCTGCATATTCTCGTCAGCCACAACTTTCTCTCTCAATTAACACAAATCCACAGAGACATAACACAAACATTTACACACACGACACATTTCTGGAGCGCTCCGTAAGACAGACACAACTTTAAAGAGCTAACAGAGTCCACTCCATGCTTAACCTAGTCAACAGAGAAACAAAATTGGTCAGGTTACTCAAAATTCCCCGTGGAATGAATTAAAGGGACAAACCGATTAAACCAAGGGAACAGAAAATTACCCCAATGGCCTGCTGCCTTTCCTTCACTCTGGTTTTCGGAGGTGTAAAAATTCCTCCTCTGAGCACAACATCCTCTCCAT
>APFE030548124.1:11159-28895 GCA_000404065.3 Pinus taeda
ATATGAATCATTTAAATTTTTAATTTATAAAAAAAAAATTAAAATTTCATTAAAAGTATTGAATTTTAAAACTTGCACACGACAAAAGAAAAACTAGCCTTTCAAATGTGATAATCTTCTATTGAATATGTTGTTGATAACAATGTAGCTGCTCTACAAATTCGCTCCAAGTCTTTTAATGAACCTCAAAAAACCTTGGTGTGATGTGAGGAATAGTGATAATGAAATTTATGTTATAGCGGAAATTATGGAATTGTTTTACTGCACGGTTAATGCGGGACTAATTTGTTTTTATAAAAAAATTAACATGTAAATTTTGTTATGGAGATATAGGGAACTATGATAAAATGAACATGACGAAATTGTTTTACCCCACGGTGAATGTGGGATTAATTTTTTTTTATAAAGATTTTAACATATAATTCTTGTTATTGCGATATAGTAAACTGTGATATAATGACCATTACATAATTGTTTTACAGCACCATGAATGTGGGATTAATTTGTTTTAGAAGATTAATAAAAATAAAATAAAATAAAAAATTATTGGCTAGTAAATATATATAGTTTAAGTAAAAAATAATTTAAGTAAAAGATTAGTTTACAATTTAATAAAGATTAATTTCATAAGAAAATTTTAGTTAATTTTTTTAATAAATTGTAGAAAAAATTATGGAGGGAAATACAAGAAACAAAATTTTTGGAAGGAAATTTTCATTCTTTTAAACTATATATTATCATTAGGAGATAGTGCATTTGTATCATTCAACGTCTTATTTTTGAAAGGGATGGATTCTTCTGATATTGAAGTTTCGCTTTGTGAAGCATCAACATCTTCGTCGCATAACAACTCTATTCATATTGATGAATATAATGGAAATTATTCCACTATGAGTAGAGAGTCAAATCTTCCACTTAGCCCTAATCCTAAGAACTATGAGAGAAAAACTGATGAAAGACAAGATGAATAATTTCAAATAAATAAAGATTCACAGTTCCACTTAGTCGTAATCCTATGGAATATGCGAGCAGCAGTGATGAAGAGCGTGATGAAGATTTTCAAATAAATAAAGAGTCGCGGTTTCCACTTAGTCCTAATCTATGGACTATGAGAGTAGCAGTGATGAAGAGCATGATGAAGAATTTCAAAAGAATAAAGTGTCACGGTGTCCACTTAGTCCTAACCCTATGGATTATGAGAGCAATAGTGATGAAGAGCATGATGAAGATTTTCAAAAGAATGGAGTGTCATAGTGTCCACCTAGTCCTAATCATATGGACTATGAGAGTAGTAGTGATGAAGAGCATGATGAAGAATTTCAAAAGAATGGAGTGTTATGTTTCCACTTAGTCCTAATCCTATGGACTATGAGAGCGGCAATGATGAAGAGCATGATGAAGAATTTCAAATGAATAGAGTGTCATAGTGTCCACTTAGTCCTAATCCTATGGACTATGAGGGCAGCAATGATGAAGAAAATGATGAATAATTTCAAATGAATAGAGTGTCATGGTGTCCACTTAGTCTTAATCCTATGGAATATGAGAGAAATAGTCATGAAGAACATGATGAATCATTTCAAATGAATAGAGTGTCATGATGTCCACTTAGTCCTAATCCTATGGACTATGAGAGTAGCACTGACAATGCACATGATGAAGAATATCCAATAAACATCGAGTCAAATTTTCCATTTAGTCCTAATTCTACGAACTATCAGAGTAGAAACTAAAGAAGGTCAAGATGAATAATATCCTCCAAGTCAATCTTTCAAAAGCACACTGATGATCATAGTGAGGATAACATTCCTTAGAATGATGATGAAAATTATTATACAAATGATGATCCAATGATGGAGATGTTGCCAGGAAATATTGTATTGAGGAGTAGAAGCAGACCTTTTCATATCAATCCAAGATGTTCTAGTTATACAAGGGGTAGAATAGAATATATGACGAGAAGAAGTTCTATCAGTGCTCTCATTTCAAGTGAATGTTGTCCAAAAGATTGCTTGAAACATATGGATTTCAAGTTTGCATTAGAGAAAAGGAAGAGATATTTGTCAATGAATAAAAGCATGCAAAATACATATTTAGTGGGGTGCATGCAATCTAGATTGTCAATTTATAATTATAATATTAATTCTTTATTTATCTGTAGAAAGGCTTCCAAAATGTTTAATTCAATGGGTAATTTTCCTCTGTCAAGAATCCAAGAGAATTTGGAAAATGATCCCACATTTTATTCAGAAGTATGCCATAAACGAAAGTTTGGGCCATTATAAAACACTACAATGTCATGGATGAAATATTTCTTTTCAAAGCATGAAGAGTGTACGCAAAATAGAGAGACAATACATATTCCAGATAATTTCTGAAGACGAGAAATCTACAACTTATACAAAGAATATGTAGAAGGTACTGAGGGGCATGGTCGATTTATTACATATCAATATTTTGTGAAGGTATGGAAGAAAGAATTCAACAATGTTCATATTCCTAAGAAGACAAGGATGGGGATTTGTACTACATGTGCTTCTCTTAAATAAAAAAGGGATAAATGTGAAGGGTCAGAAAGAGGTAAGCATTCATAACTTTAACTTTTAAAATTGTATAGTCATCAACTATGAAAACATATAATATATATATAATATATATATATATATATTATATATAATATATATATTATATATATATTTTATGTTGTGTAGATTCCATTGTCAAAGAACTTCAGGAGCATTGCGAACAACAAACAAGTGAAAGGAAAAAGTTGTACAAGTATCGAAAGAAGTGTTATGATAATCCAGATAAATATTTGGGTTTGATAATTGATGGTATGAACCAGAAGAAAACACTTTTACCACATTTTATTCACACACCCAAAAAATTATAGGAGGAAAATTTTATTCAGTATCACTTGGTCGGTTGTGTGGTCTTCAATGCAAAAATGTTTCCAAAGGTGTACTTCACAACTCCAAATATTCATAATGATGCAAATATGACAATAACCATATTTCATGATGTGCTTTCTCATTGGTTTGGTAATCTTCCTAAAGTTTTGTATGTACAATTGGACAAAACTTTCTGTGAAAACAAAAATCATATTATTTTTGGATATCTAAACATGTTTGTTGAATTGATGATTTTTCAAAAGGTAAAGGTTGATTTCCTTCTTGTTGGGCACACACATGACCATATTGATCAGATGTTCAGTCATTTTTCAGTCACATTTAGGAGGAAGGAAGTTGTGAGCATGCCATAATTAATTGAATGTATTAAGAAATCATACATGTCAGAGCCTACTTTTGATGTGTTGGAAGAAACTGTTGACATGCAAAGGTTTATTCTGGGATCACATGGTGAGGAGAAATGCATTGAACAACTTAATGACATTAGCTTCCAACATAAATTTTGTATCAAAAAAATTGATGGGAAAACACTAATATGGGACAAGAATTATTCAACTACTGTAGAATGGGCACCATCATTAGGTTTGGAATTTTTTAAGTTCATTCCAAATCATCCAATATTTGCATCAAATATATTGTTATTACAATGTTGAAGTTCAGAATGCACATAGACAAAATAGAGATATAAATTATTATGATTGTCTAAAAGAAATTAAAAAATGTATTAGATATACATATGAATACTTTGATATTCTTGATTCAGTTTGGTGGGATTATTTTTTGAATAATCAAAGTGATATCATTTCAAGAACAACAAACGAAGATATACCTTTGAAAATCCATTTATTTGGCCACAAAATGTGTCAAATGAACATGAGGAAAGAAACATTATTGAACAACAACAATCTCAAAGTATTATTGATTCTTCACAGGTAGAGGAGAGAGATGTAAAACCTTTATAGGGGTTCAGTACAGGATATTAAGGAGGGTTTCATGATCACAGTGCTAACAGATGGATATCCCAATGGCTATCGATTTTGGGTTGCTAAGGTTATAAAGGTCATTGCATAAAATCAAGATGTTACAAGTGTTGAAGTACATTGGTATGCCACAAATACAAACCCATTCAATGGTGTGTATAAGCCAGAGATGGTAGATGATAAACAAAATTGATGGAAAGAGAAAAAGAAAGGGTACAAATATAAATCGTCGCTGCACAGACCTCTTAAAATTGGAGGATGTTGACATACTTGTTTATGACTTCAATTTAACAAAGAGAGAAACTCTTCGCTTCAAGATGATATAGATTCTGAAAAGGTTGTTACCAGAAGAATTTTGAAACCTGAAATGGTGGATATGCATGTGGACTCAGATGGGGCACTAATTGATGAAAGAGAAGAATATGGAACATCTTCATCTGCATCCATTCATTTATCTGAAGATGTGAATTCTAATGGTGTGTAAGAAATTGTGAGTGATTTTGAATAATTGTCTAAGACAATTTATATAACTGATGTTTGCATCGTATCTTGAAATAAAAACACTGATTTCCATATGGTGTTAAATAAGAAGTTATGAGTCATTTTTATGTTTGTTGGATTATATGTTTTAATTATGATGATTTTTATTGTTTAGAATATCTACAATGCAACAATAACTTAGAGATATAATGTATGTTTCATTCAATCTACAAATAGTGACATTTTGATTAATTTAGTCATGTAATTTGTTCATAATGTCATGGTTTTTAATTTTGTGGTTGATAATTTTCCAATTTTTTTGTA
Organism: Pinus taeda; assembly: GCA_000404065.3. Taxonomy (NCBI): domain Eukaryota; kingdom Viridiplantae; phylum Streptophyta; class Pinopsida; order Pinales; family Pinaceae; genus Pinus; species Pinus taeda. Next base: position 15,853 of record APFE030548124.1, read on the forward strand.
TCTTTAATGTTATGGTTGAAAACAATTAGAATTTTAGTGAGCTTTAGTGTCATGTTATTATATGTTTAACAACATGGATGAACAATAGAATTTTAATGTGTTTCAAATCCCATTAGTTTATCTTTATCGTCATTACTAAAACATGTTGAAATTATACTTAGGAAAAAAATGTTATTCTACCAAAAACATTAGTGTGTTTTTTTCCTCAAAAACAATTGTATTTTTGCACATAAAAATTCGGTTTTACTGCCATTTTTTTAAAATGTTGAAAATTGACCCAAAAGGAAAAACCATCATTCCAGTATTGACACTTTTTGTTTTCAGGGTGTTTTTTGCACAATTTTTGCACAAAAAACTGGTTTTGACTGCCATTTTTAAAACATGTCCAAAATTGACCCTAAAAAAAGCCATCATTCCAATATACACACTTTTCGTTTTTAGCATTGTTTTTCATGGTTTTTTTGGGGTTATTTGGCTAGATTTCTCATTTTGAGTTTATAGTTTCCATTTCAAAGTTTACATTGTTTGTTCTTATTTCAATAATGCTACTTTTCTTCTTTGCCTTAGTGAAAGGAGTAGTTGATGCACAATTTATCTTCATCCCCTAATATTGTTGAATTTTATATAAGGTGAGCAATAGAAAATAATTTTATGACCAAATAATTACTACCTAATAATCTTCAATCAATGTATCTCATGCCATTAATATCATCGATAAATTATACATAGAAAATATCAACAATAAATGCAACAAAAAAAATAAAGAACAAAGAAAGAAAGCCATGCACAATAGAGACAATATGTTTTCCCTGAGAGAACCCAACAACTTTTCTTTTAGGAGAATTATTCTTTAGCAAGGTGATGAGCCCCAGTATTGCAACAAGAATGTTGCAAATCCTGAGGCTACCAACTTAATTTATCAACCCCGGGTTCACATAAACTTAAGAGGTGTCGACACTGTATGTGCAACATGCAATGTGTCCTTCTTTTGTTGATATGATGCAATGAAGTTAATGTCATGAAATCCAAGCTTAAAATAATTGTAGAAATGGAAATGTTACTTTGTTTGTAGAAAAGAAACCTAATTACTTTTGCAGAGAGGAAATACTAGTTGCTTTTTCAGAAAGGAAAGGCTATTCTAATTTTCATGAATATAAATGCTAAATTTACTTTCATAAATGTAAACAATAACCTATTTGCAGAGTGTAAATGGTACATCAAAAGGAAGCCTAGTCTATGCAATAAAAATAACAATGTTGGAAATGGAAACCATAGCTTAAGATGTATGAAACAAAATGAAATCATCACTACATTAAAGAGATATTTTGTCAATAAATTTCATAAGTTGCTTCATAAAGTAATCATCATTATGCTCTTCAAGTCGTGAATTTGTCCACTAACCATAATAATAGAGGTGAATTGCAATGGAGAATATGAAAGGCTTAAGAGGCTTATGGTCTTACTCAATCATGGTTTCAGAGCCTAGGGGTCATTATTCAAGCCTAAGAAGAAAAAACCAATATTTTGGATCAAATTTGGTCAAGTTCACATGTGTTACAAGAGTGCTGCAGGAGCTGCTACAGGAGTGAGATAACTTGCCAAATTCACAAGTAAATCAAATGCAAATGAGATGGATTTTTTTATTTTATTAAGTAGTATGTCTTAGGACTCCATTCCAAGTGGAATCACTCCAAAATACCCTTGTTAACATGGGTTAAAAAATAAGAAAAAATTACTACTCTAAATTTAATCGAAAATTCAAGAACTAGTGAGCTAGCTAACCTATCAAATTCCTAAACTAATCAAGTGCAAATTCTACGGGGTAATTTTTTTTAGTAGATTGAATGTTTTTATAACCCAATACAAGTGGAATAAACTTAAATGAATCTCATTAACACATTCTAAAAAATAGTGGAAAATTACTACTATTTTGCTACAAGGGACATTAGGGGAATTTTGAGGTTTAAAATGGGCCTCCTAAGGAAATTATAAAATAATATTGGAAAAAGTAAAACAAGATTAGATTACATCATCAAATTTTAGAGGGAAAAAAGAAAAAAATATTTTTTCAACTTGTATTTTCAATTTATCTCCTTATGGGTTTACTCAAATTTCACGTGGCAACATTCATTGGATGCAGAATTTGGTTTCTCATCCAAGGAGTACCCATATTGTGTACTTTTGATGGACCCTGCTACACGAAGAATGATAAATACATGAAAAACGTGATTGCAATCACGTTTATTTATTTATTATTATTATTATTTTATGTATTTCTCATTTTTTGTGTAGGAAGTTGCATCTAAAGTATGCAAAATGGGTACTCCTTGGATGAGGAACTAAATTTTGCATCCAACGAGTACTCTCACTCGAAATTTGAGTAAAACCTTTGGGAGATAAGTTGAAAATACGAGTTGAAAAAGTAGTTTTATTATTTTATTATTTTTAATCATTTTACTTTTTTTACTCCAAAAATGGTGAATCATCCCCCATGGTTGACATCATCATCTTGAATCCTATTGGTTTTTATAAAGTTTATTTTGGTTGTACATTTTTCTTAGGAGGCCCATTTTAGACCTCAAAATTCCCCTAATAGGCTTCGAGAAATTCTAGATTTGTGAGCTAATAAACCAAATAGCTCGATGATGAATATGATCTTTCAAATATTTTCTAAGGATGCATCATGCTTGTGACTTTGTAAATGACTTGGAAAACAACTCACTTCAACCATTTAACCAATATACAACAAAAGAAGAATGAATAGTAAATGTAGAAATAAGAGATGCAAGTGAAAAAGAGATTCAAAGGAAATACAAAATTTGTATAAGAGGGCTTTGAGGCTCCTGGGATGGCCAAGCCCAAGGATACTAATTTTCCAATGAAGGAAACCAAACTTTAGAAGTTAAAAATGACACCATACTTCATTACTTGAATCAATCCAAGTACATCCCTACTAGAAATGAAAGTGGAACTGCTAAATAACAAGTTTTCTCCACAAGAAGATTAACAAATGCATGCCCCTAGAGGATAATTTAAATTTGTACTTATGAAAATATATGAGGAGGAATTATCCTTGAAAGGAGACAACTTTACCCTCCAAAATCCCTCATAAAGTGGATTTTCTTCCCAACACTAGGAATCTTCATTAAATGACAAGGAACACATTCCTAGATTTTCTCAATCAATGGAGCTCTAGAATTTGTCAATAATTTCATGATATTTAGTTAATTTATTATCCAATCTTGGTCCATCCTATAGTAGGGAGCATGTACTTATATTATCTCATTCATAATTTATTCCATATTCTCTCAATATTTTGCAAAATAAATAATATTAGGCACATAATATGTAATTATCTCTAAAACTTCCTAAGAACATATTAAAGTTAAGAAAACGTTATTAAGTGTAGAAGGAGAGATTTAATATATCCTTTATGTGCCTAAGAAAGGTTAGATGGGCCTCAATTTATGTCTAATTTGGTGGCCCATCATACCCGCCCATTGAAACTGTTGCTCATACTTTGAGAAACCTATCCAACTTATTGTCCTTTTGTTCTTCTTTTATGCCTCAAATTCTTTTCATGCAATTCCCTTCCTTAGATTAATGGAATATAATTTGGATGAGTACCTTCACTGGATGGCCTTCATGGACAAAACTTCCATGGTGGCAAGTTGTGCCTCCTTTTCCTATAGTTTCTCTCTAAGCCTCTTGCTTTCTAATTGCAGTTTACCCTTCATGACTAATTCCTTTAGCCCCAAGTTGGCCAATTCCTTACCTATTTGTTGCACTTTTTCTTCCCTGAGGCCCACATCCTCCACCTTCTTGCATTTTTCAATTTTCACCGATATGTGAGTTCTGCCTCTTTCCCTTTGTAGCTCAAAGAAGAGTGGTATTGCAAATTTGGTGGGTATAATTCTACCACCCTCAACAAATTTGTAGTAGGATCTAAGGTCAGGTTATGGATGAGGCTCTTGGAGTTCTTGGAGGTCCTCTTCTTCCCCTTTTGATGTGGTTTCCCCTTCCTGTAGCATTCCCTATTCCTGCTGTAATAGTCCTTGCTGCTCCTGTAGCAGTTCTTTTTCTTCCTGTAGAAACCCTTTTTTGTGTGTATCTCCTCTATTTTCTCCCGTGGCATGGTAGCTTGTGCTTTGAGCCTCTTAGATGTGACTTTTCTAGTGCTGGGCCTCCTTCCAGGTGAAATTTTCCCTCCTATAGTACTCTATTATCTTCCTGAGGCAATTATGTTCTCCCTATAGAAGTGATGTTCCTTACTGTAACAACCAACTTGAATCCTATAGAAACTAATATTTGCGTGCCAAGATGTGGCGGGTGCACCTTTTATTTATTTATTTATTTATTTCATTGCATGCAAAAACTTAGAGTGCTTTTTGCTAGTTGAGTTTTCCCTCATTTACCCCTTCACACTCATTTTCCTCCATCATGACTAAATTATTACAACCCACTTTCTCAAGTCCTCTTCACTTTTGTCTTGTTACTCTCCCACATGTATAGGTGCCTTGGTGGAAAAGTGAAGCTAATTGATAGATAAGGTTGAGGTTTCTCTGCTACTAATTTTGGCTATAAAAAAACTTTTCCTTCATACACTTGGAATTTTTTCAATCGAAACTAAGTTCATAGGAAATGTTTAAAGGATTCATACCTGAGCCTTACCCTAGGTGTGTTTTTGCATGTGATATTGAGGTTGTTGATATGGCTGTTGAAGTTGGCTTTAGTGGTTTTGAATCTTATGTGTTGATTTCTTCAGTTGCATGGAAGATCTGGACATGGGTGAGGCTGCTTTTGAGTGTCTTCTGAGATGTCATTGCCTTGTATCCCTTGCTTCCCGTAATATAATATTTTTTAACTTCAATGATGCAGGTTCTTCATCTTTCATGTAAGTGTTGTTGTTGTATGGGTGATGAAATACACTTGGGAGTGTTGTATGAATGCTTCTTTTGCTCTTATGTTGATCTTGAAGCACCCTACAAGAGGTCCTATAGGTGCTCAGGTTCTTGTTTTTGATGGTGCATTCTTCTATGAAATCAAGGCTGTGTTTTTTCCATGATGGTGGTGATCCTACAACATCCTACAAGATATATTGTAGGTGGATAGAACCTTCATCTTGTGTAACCTCAGATCTATGTTTTTCCAGATGCTATAAGTGATCCTACAGGAGCCTAGAGGGTACCTTGTAGGTGCACAAAGATTCTTTCCACAAAGTATCAAGATGATGGAGTTTTGAAGAAATGGAGTATTAATTGCTACAAGACTACCTCAAACCTTTTTTTATGTGCTTTTTTATTAGATTGATGGAAGGAGAACCGTATTCTTTGGGATTGGTGAGTGAAGGTCATGATGGAAAAAAAGAAATGAAATGATGAAAGGAAGGACAAAAAATTGACCTTTTCCATTGACTGGTGGCTTCCTACTGTGGTCTTGTAGGGTCTGTGCAGACTACTACATGACTGTGTGTCTTCCTATAGAAGTCACATATACCATTCTAATATCATATTATACTTTAGATAAAGCCTCCAATCAAACTCATAATTCATGATAAATCTAAGGACAAGGACTAGAAGCCTTTGTTGTGGTGGAAATGATGGAAGAAGGGGTGAAAATGGGTATTTTTTATGGACAAAGATGATTGTTTGAGTGGAGTAGTGACTAAATCGTGTGGAATAGGGGTGATGGTGGTGCGGTAAAATTATTTCATCATTATCCCAAGGAGAACATAGGATTTGACCCCTCTCTATGCTGATCACAATCCTGTAGCAATTCTCGTCACTCTTGTAGCAATTCTAGAAGACTCCTATAGTAGAATTGTTTTATCCATAAATCCCAAAATGTAGGTTGGATTGACCTGAATTTTTTTATCATGCTTCTGTCATCCTTATGCATATCCCCATAAAAAATCTTGGCCAATGGATGCACGAATATTGAGAAATTTTAAAAATTGTTGTACGTGATGAAGGCCAATTTCTCAAAAAGTGTTCACTGGAATTTTCTGAAATTTATTGATCGTGTTACCATCATACATATGCATCTCCCCATGAAACACATTGACCAATGGATACATGTTTTTCGAGATATGGTAAAAACAAATTTTTGCCCTATTTATTTTGGCCTCCTGTAGCGAAACATAACCTTCTTGTAGCATTTTAGGACAATGACGGAAATAAATGGGAAAGGATTGGAAATGATGGGTGGATGTTGGAAATGGATGAGGGTGATGGATTGACATGGCCTTGGTCCCATTGGAGCATCTGGGTAAAGGAGGAGAAATCCCAAGTTTGACCTCCTTTGACTAGGTTTTTGACCAATCTTTTTTTCCTTTTGGTGCTCAATTGTTCTTGTTACTTGCAAAGGTTAGAGAGAACCTACATTCATCAAAGAGACAAACATGGAGAAAATGATTTTTTTCCTTTTTATTTTTCATTTTTTTTCTTTTTTTCCCTAGGCATACTAGCCGCCTCAATGAGGTTTTCAACTAGTAGGTTTGCCTAGGTGCCTCAAAGGAGGTTTTCACCTAGGATCTTTTCCTTTTTTCCTTTCCAACCCACTAACTGCCTCAAAGAGGTTTTCAATCAGTGACTAAATCTTGGGTGCCTCAAAAGAGGTTTTCACCTAAGATTTTATTATTTTTCTTATTTTTCTCTCTTTTTCCATTTTTTTTCTATCCTATTCTACTTGAAAAAACAAAATCTCTTTCAAGTGTAGGAATACTTCCAATGGAGCCATGTGCATAAAATTATGACAAATAAACTCATGTGTAGGCTCAAAACATATTATTTGACATATACCTGAATATTAGAGACCAAATGGTTTGATTTTGATGATAGCAAGCACTGTTGAAGAAGAGAGTGATGCTCCATCTTGGTGATTTTATGAAACCAAACCTCAATGTAGTTTTGATGTCCTTGGTTCACTTACTCATCTGGATCATTCTTCATGTCTTCTTTTTTCTGTGCCATTCAAACCTTCTACTTTTTTCTGATTAGTCCCTTGCACACATAAATGATCTGATGGTAAGCATAACATAAAATCTTCAATCTTAAGCTCCAATGGTTGCTCTCCATAAAATGTGATACATGATTCTTCTGGATATTCTTCTTCTAGATGTTGTTATTCAATGACATCAATAAAATAACTTTTTTTCAATATTCTTCTTGGTCTAAGTTGAATACCATTTAGATGAAGAGGAGTTTTTTGGAAGTGTTGTACCTCAGCATTGTAAGTGGTTTGAGTTACTTCATTGTTTGGGTTTGGAAATGGTGGTACAGGTAGTTGAGTGGAAGTGGATCTTTGAGATGTATGTTGTTGGCGTTGTGGTTGTGGTGGAGGTGGATGGTAGGGATAACATGGAGTTGGGTATAGAGGATATTGAAGAAAAGATTGAGGATATTGTGGATTTCTCCCATAAGGTTCTTTCCAACCTTGTTTCCAAGATTGGTTTTGGGGTGGAGATGGCCAAGGTTTCTAAGGAAAGGGTGTGTTCCAATTACTTTGAGATGGATGTGCATAACCTTGAAATTTTGAATTAGGTTCTTGCATCATATCAAGTTGACTAGGCTGTCGTGGTCTTCTTTGAGCTACATAACATGGCTGCCTTGGTGATTGACTTGCTCCATTGTCCTTTTGGTAAACTTCCTTCAACCTCTGTAATGATGGATATTTAGTAGCATGTGATTATGCACGGATAACACAAATCTCAACATCCTTTTTTTTCTCATTTTACATTCCTAACATTTCTACTTGTTCACATATATTGCCAAGAATTTTTGTTTTAAAGTTATCAAGAAAATTTTCAAGTGCATCTTGACTTACCATTCTTAATGTTGATTTACTTACCCTTGCCCTTCCTCTTGAGATGCACTTTCATGTTTCACAAATTTCTTCAAATGATAATTGGTTTACATCACCTCTACTTGTGACATCAGGAAGATCAATCCAATCATCCCTAATTGTTCTAAGTAAGAGGGTTTTTATTGTGTCGGATCCTAAATGGTGTAATTTACCCCTCTTAAAATCATACATAAATATATCTATTAGATTCTCAAGGATCTCATCTTCTTTTTGATTCATTCTAAAGATTTCTTCTTTAAGATCATGATATTTATATTTTTCTAAAAATATATTTTGCATATAATCCCATGATATTATTGAATTAGTCCCTAAACTCATGAACCATTTAAGAGTGTTGTCCTTTAATTTTGCTGAAAAAATTCAACTTTTTAGTGTTTAGTAAGTAACCATAAGATCTACAAAGGATATCAAATTAAAAGAGAAAGGTTTCCAGATTCTTGGACCTCATACCATGGAAGTTGGGAAGGAAATATGGAGGGATGTTCTTCATATGAACATTGATATCAATATCTTGAATGGGAAATCTAATAGGATATTCTTCATTGTCATCCTCTCCATCCAGTTCTTCTACTTTCTTTGGCACCTCTTCTTCTTTTTCTACCCACAAAAGTGGATGGTGGTGTGGTTCTTAAAACACCATCTAATCAAGTGGGGGGGTTGTGGTAATGAAGATTTATTTTTGTTTTTATGATTTTTTTTAATGAAACTGCTATTACAATGTAATTTTATGTTTTGAAATGAAATATGCCTAATGCGATTTTTGTGTTTTTGTGGAAAGTAAAAGAAATGAATCAACTAGAGAAGAAAATAATGCATGCTTTGACACCTCCCTGAAAACAACACCAAAAAGTGATGAGTCCTAGTATTGCAACAAGAATGTTGCAAATCCTGAGGGTACTAACTTAAATGATCAACCCTAGGTTCTTTCAAACTTGAGAGGTGTTGACACTATATGTGAAGAATGCAATGTGTCCTTCTTTTGTTGATTTGATGCAATGACGTAAATGCCATGAAATCCAAGCCTAAACTAATTGTAGAAATGGAAATGTTATTCGGTTTGTGGAAAGGAAACCTAATTACTTTAGTAGAGAGGAAATCCTAGTTACTTTTGCAGAAAGGAAAGTCTATTCCACTTTGAAAGAATGTAAATTCTAATATTACTTGCAAAAAAGTAAACATTAACCTATTTGCAGAGTGTAAACGGTACATCGAAAGGAAGCCTAGTCTATGCAATAGAAATAAAAATGTTGGAAATGGAAACTATAGCTTAATATGTATGAAAAAAAATGAAATCATCACTACATTAAATAGATATTTTGTGAATAAATTTCATAAGGTGCTTCATAAAGTAATAATCATTATGCTCTTACAGTCATGAATCTGTCCACTAACCATAATTGCATAGGTGAATTGCAATGGAGAATAGGAAAGGCTTAATAGGTTTATGGTCTTACTCAATCATGATTTTAGAGCCGAGGGGTCATTATTCAAGCCTAAGAATAAAAAATCAAGCTTTTGGAGAAAATCTGGTCAATTTTACATGTGCTACAGGAGTTGTTACAGAAGTGACGTGATTGCTACAGGAGTGCTACATGGGTGGCAGGATTTATACAGGATCGAGATAATTTGTTGAAGGCCAAAGTAAATCAAATGAAATGAGATGAGAACTTTTTTTTTATTAATTAGGATTTCCTAGGACTTTCTTCCAAGTGGAATAAGTCAAAAATACCCCTATTAACATGTGTTTAAAAATAGAAGAAAATTAATAGTCTAAAAACCAGAAATTCAATAACTAGTGAGCTAGTTAACCTACCAAATGCCTAACCTAATCAAGTGAAAATGATATGTAAATTTTTTTATTATTAATGTGAATGTTTTTATGACCCAATGCAAGTTGAATCAACTCAAATGAATCTCATTAACATGTTCTAAAAAATAGCAGAAAATTACTACTATTTTGCTACAAGGGACTTCCAGAAATTCTAGATTTGTGAACTAGTAAACCAATCCAAGTAGGTCAATCATGAATATTACCTTTCAAAGATGTTCTAAGGATGTATCATGTTTGTGAATTTTTAAATAATTTTCAAAATAACTCACTTCAATCATTTAACCAATATGACCTACAACAAAAGAAGCATGAATAGTAAATGCAAAAATAAGAGATGCAAGTGAAAAAGACATTCAAGGGAAATAAATAAATTGTAAAAGAGGGATATGAGTCTCCTAGGATGGCCAAGCCCAAGGAAAATTAGAGACCTATGAAGGAAACCAAGCTTTAGAAGATAAAAATGACACCAAACTTCATTATTTGAATTAATCCAAGTACATCCCTGTTAGAAATGAAGGTGGAGATGCTAAATAACAAGTTTTCTCCACAATAAGGCTAAGAAATGCATGCCCCTAGAAGAAAATTAGAATTGGTTCTTATACAAATAGATGAGGAAGAATTCTCCTTAAAAGGAGGCAAATTTCCCCTCCAAAATCCTTCAAAAAGTGGATCTGGTTCCCAACACTACGAATCTGCATTAAATGATGGGGAACACATTCCTAAATTTTCTCAATCAGTGGAGCTCCATAATTTGTTAATAATTTCATGATATTCAGTTCATTTATTATCCAATCTTGTTCCATCTTGTAGTAGGTGTCATGCGGAAAGATTTAGTCTTGCGGACAAAACCAACCTCCCTAGAAGCCTAAGACTTTCTAGTGACAAACAAGACAATTAAGAGAAATCCTTCTCTAAACATGCATTTACCATACAAGAAATCAAGTATTTTAGATCCTACCTGTAGTCCAACGCTGTTGTAGTAGTCCAGCCTCGTCGATCCAGATGAGCTCCTCCTTCACTTCGAAACCTGCATTCACTAACAATCAAACGATTACATAACACCTGAATATCTCATGAAACAAAACATATTCATCATATAGACCAAGGAGTATATGAAACAATTCATTAACAACAAATCATTGAGAAGAATGGACTTATTTGTATTAAGGAAACAAAAAGGAAACCATTACAACCTGAGCCTTGGTGTTGTGCAAGTTCCTCCCAGGGTCCAGCAAGAGTTTTCCTCTACTTTGACAAGCTCACCCACTTCCAAATGAAACAAGAAAGGATGGTAATCTCTCCTCACAAGCTTACAATGGAAGTCCTAATTCCAGCAGCATCTACCCTTTGGAATGTTCAGCTTTTCAACCTCCCCTCCCTTGGCCCAATGCCTGTATTTATAGTGTTCTAGAGGAAGTTATTCAGTTCCAACATCAATGGGATACTCCCTCTTTTGGATGGGGTAGCTCCTCTCTTGATGGGATAAGTTCCTCTATCATAGGGATGCATGAACCATCTGGAGGCGCTCAATACACGTCAAACACTCTTCTAGAGGCTCTAGAAGTGACCACAAGTAACTTTTTAAAGTGAAACTCGCGCCTTTTGACCTTTACAGGGATACGCACCCATCCTTTGGCTTACAGAGCGTACAAGTACGCGGGCACAGTGTGTTTTGGATGCATACACGCAGGCAAGGTAGAGAGAACCTGCGTACCCAGAGATAACATGTTTTTAAGTGACTTTCTCTCTTTTTGAAGTTTGACATGAAGAGCAGAGGTATGAGGCTTGACAAGGAGGATAATATGACTATTGATGGAGCCATATTAACTGCAGATAGTCATGGTGACAAATTTCAGTGTAACAGATTGCCCCCTAAAGTACGAAGCCTGTAATAGATTAGGGTTTTATATCATATAGGAAGGGTGAAGTACTTTATCATTTCGAGGATCATCTTGTGGAGAGCCTGGTCAGAACCTGCAATTTTCAACACAAAATACATGTATAAGATCATATCATCGCTGAGGTAGGCATTCCCATACTCAGATCAAAAACTTTAACTAACAGACTAACTACTACTCTGATACAGGAATGATTTCATAGTACATCATAATCATAGACTCATGTAGACACAGTATGGACGCAGCCATCTGTTTATAATTGGTCTACAACATAATGAATACAAAACTCCTCGCAGCCTGGATGGTGGAAACTAGATCCAGGGTCTTCATCTCTACTTCCCGAATTGGTACGATTCTAGCCATGCGAATAAATGAGTCGATGTCGAACATGGTAGAAACCACTTGATTACCAGTCAATGATGTAAACTGTTAACAAGCGTGAGAGAGACCACCAGTGATGTCAATGGTTCTCAAAGTACCCAGCACAATCCATGAGATGTGAATGAATGAGTCGATGTCGAACATTTCATGGAATCCTTCGATCGCAAGTCAATGATGAAAACTGACGTCGAAGGCGAGAAACCTGCCATTGATGCATGCAGACTCCAAGGTACTGACGATTTCTAAGCCAACTCTCTAGATAATGTGCTGATGTCGATAGAAAGCGACCCGTTGCAAGCAAGCCCACAACATGAAATCATAGTTCAAGTTGAAGAAATGTTGCTGTAAGGACTGACTCAAGGATGATAAAAAGGATGATAGGTATTTTGCAGTTGAATGTTTGTTTACAGACCTCTTGAACACATAACGACACAACAGATGGCTTGGTGACGAATGACTCAAAGTTAATACTCGAACCCGGCTGAAGAATTTCAATGTGGTTTGATCGACTGTGAGGCAAAGGATTTCCCAACCCAGGTGAATAAAAAGTGTCGTGTTCAAGAGTGGTAGTAAGGTTTTTTCTGAGACAAAAGGATATCAAATAGGCTCATTCTTCTCTCTTTTTCCCCCACCATTTCTGGCAAGTACCTCTTTATTCTTTACAAGCTTGAGGAGGATAACATATGCTTGATTATAAGCTCATCCTTCGGATGAGTCCAACTTAGTTTTGATTCGAACCCTAAGAAGGAGTGGTCCGTTCCTGTTTGTAATAGAACAGGTCCTTACTGTGAAATTTTAACGAGTCCAGTATAGGAGAAACTCGGCGTTTTTCAATTTTAGAGAGTCTGAAAAACTTAAGAAGACTCCAGATTGGACTTTTTCGTAAATTTGTGTCTCCTAAGCCCGAAAAAGTATAAAATAATACCTAGGAGAACAGCTTGATCTTGCTACCAAGGATTACTTTCATGATTAGTGTCTTTGACCTGAAAAGTAAAAAGCGATCAAGGACACGTCGTTTTATTTCCAGTATCGAATTTGAAACGACAAAAACCCGGCAATCTTTTCCTGTT
>APFE030548124.1:39567-97202 GCA_000404065.3 Pinus taeda
TGATCCCCTGGCTCCTCAACAATAATCTGAGGTTTACTGTTTGTAATATGTGCGTGTCTGGCGTCGTTCCCAACGAGGGAGGATTGATCCCCTCACTGGTTCGGACACGAGCTCGTGCTTCTCCTTTAAGAGGAGCTTTCCCAGAGTATAAATGCAACAGCTGGATTTATCCTATCACAAGATAAGCTACTTGTTTGGTTTTGTAGTCTTGGAGAGTTAATTACTCTCCTACTCCAAGACACTAGCCTGATCTATATTGGTGCTTCAGAGCCCTAGTAAAAGAAAAAGTTCTAAGTTAATTTTACTTTAAGCGTTGATTTTATGGCTTTTCTTTAAGACAAAAGGTAGTGGAGATGAAACTGATGGTGTGTAGACTCGACTCAAATCCACTAAAAAGATGCACCTAGGATGAATTACACTACTTTTCTTTTTCAATGAATTCCCTAGTTAAGAGAGTTGGAGAATGCAAACTTTTGATAAAAGCAACTTTCTTAATAGACAATCAAAGAAACAATCTCTTTATCTTTTCCAAGCATACAACACATGACCACTCATTACGTGCACGAAAATTCGTTTTTCTTTCAAAATACTTCAAACACTACTTAAAACAAACTTTTGCAAAGGAGATGTTTTTGTATTTTTTTCCTATTTAACAAAGCATATAAAACTATTTTAACAAAAGCAATTCCAAAATTTATAAAAATCTATGACAAAACTCACTCAAAAGCAAATCAAAAGGAAATTTACCTAAAAGCAAATCTAATGAGGCAAAAGCCTACTAAGATGATTCCGGGATGTTTTACTCGGCAACAATCAAACCAAGGACCAGTTCATGCAGAATCATAAGCCAGTCAGAATAAAAAATCAAACTCTTTTTGTTCTTTTCTTAAGAATGAAATTCACAACTTCAATCAACAAGCTACTTCCAAATTCCACAAAGAGACAACACAAAGGTAGGTTGCTCACACAGGTAGACTTTATGACAGGTCCGACTCCTAAGAAGACTGACAAAACTAGAGAGATCCAAGGTTTCACAACTTCTAAAGTCAAAGTCACTACAGGACCAATGCAAAAATCAAACCGTAAGGCTAGAACTTCTATGAATTTCACTAAAACTCTTGACGCTAACGAAACAAGTTTAGGTGAAGACCTCTGACAGATAACCAGTGGATCTGGGCAGCAAAAACTAAAGAAAAACAAAAACTAAGGGGAAAAATGGAAAAAGGGAAATTTTCTCAATTTTTGACAGGGTACGCAGGCAGCCTGTTTGCACAGGTGTGTGCACGCTTTGTGTACACAGCTGCAGTGCGTACAGGTACGCACTGTGCCTAACTTAGAGGGTGCGTACTACTGAAAAATTAAGAAAAACTAAAAACTAACTTAACTCTAAGCTAGCCCACCCAAATACACAGTTAAACAGCCAAAAACCAAAAAAGAAATGACTCTTTTTAGATCAAAGTGTCATACAAAGGAAAAATCATTCACATTAATGGAGTCTCCAGTGGAGTCGCCAATTTGTCATGCAGAAAGAGTTAGTCTTGCGGACAAAACCAACCTCCCTAGAAGCCTAAGACTTTCTAGTGACAAACAAGACAATTAAGAGCAATCCTTCTCTAAACATGCATTTACCATACAAGAAATCAAGTGTTTTAGATCCTACCTGTAGTCCAATGCTGTTGTAGTAGTCAAGCCTCGTCGATCTGGATGAGCTCCTCCTTCACTTTGAAACCTACATTCACTAACAATCAAACGATTACATAGCACCTGAATATCTCAGAAAATAAAACATATTCAACATACAGACCAAGGAGTATATGAAACAACTCATTAATAACAAATTGTTGAGAAGAATGGACTTATTTGTATTAATAGGAAACAAAAGAAACCATTACAACCTGAGCCTTGGTGTTGTGCAAGTTCCTCCCAGGGTCCAGCAAGAGTTTTCCTTTACTTTGATAAGCTCACCCACTTCCAAATGAAACAAGAAAGGATGGGAATCTCTCCTCACAAGCTTCTACAAGGAAGTCCTAATTCCAACAGCATCTACCCTTTGGAATGTTCAGCTTTCAACCTCCCCTCCTCTAGCCCAATGCCTGTATTTATAATGCTCTAGAGGAAGTTAATCAGGTCCACCATCAATGGGATAAGCCCCTCTTTTGGATGGGGTAGCTCCTCTCTTGATGGGATAAGTTCCTCTTTCATAGGGATGCATGAACCATCTGGAGGCGCTCAATACACGTCAAAAAATCTTCTAGAATGCTCTAGAAATGACCAAAAGTAACTTTTTTAAGATGAAACTTGCGCCTTTTGACCTTTACAGGAGTACACACCCATCCCTTGACATACAGAGTGTACAAGTACGCAAGTATAATGAACTTGGAGTGCGTACACGCAGGTAAGGTAGAGAGAACCTGCGTACCCAGAGATAAACATGTTTTTTAATGACTTTCTATCTTTCTTGAAGTTTGACATGGAGAGTAGAGGTATAAGGCTTTTTAAGGAGGATAGTATGACTGTTGATGGAGCCATACTAACTGCAGATAGTCATGGTGACAAATTTTAGTGTAACAGTAGGGAGCAAGCCCCTATATTATCTCATTTAGAATTTACTCCATATTCTCTCAATATTTTGAAAAAATAAATAATATTAGACCCATAATATGCAATTATCTCTAAACCTTCCTAAGAAAATATTAAAGCTAAAAAAAATTATTAAGTGTAGAAGGAGATATTTAATATAGCCTTTACGTGCCTAGGAAATGTTATATGGGCCTTAATTTATGCTTAATTTGGAGGCCTATCACAAGGCTTACAAATGCAATTTGTGTAGAGATTTGTGCCAAATACAAATCCAAATACCAGTCAAAACCTGGTCAAAATAACAAAATTTCAATGTTGTTCAAACTAGCCAAAATGATCAGAAGTCAACACTCGTTAAATAGTCAACTTGTGGTAAAATTTCTTCCCTGAGGCTCCTAGAGTCAAATGCTTCCAAATTCAATCAACTATGGTCAAAATATTGTGCATGTGAAACCTTCCTGCAAATTAGTCAACTCTAGTCAAACTAATCCCAAAAAGATTCAGATAACTCAGTTCAAACTCAATCAAACAAAGAGAGAAATAACTTGGTGAAACAATCAACTTGTCCTCCTTCTATCCACACATGTGGTTGTTCAAGAGACCTTAGAAAGATGAAGGAGAAAATCGTCGGTTTAGAAAATGAGTTGTCACATCATCTATATATACTAGCCAAATAGTGGTAAATTAACCCAAGGGAGACACCCTTTCATGAGTTGGGATGACTTATCTTCTTGGGTTGACTTGGTTCCCAAAAAATAATTTTTTATCTTCATTTTCTTACACTGACTTGGAGACTTCTTTAGTATGCGGAAACACCCCTTGATTCTACACAAAAATCAACACTCCCTCTTAATGAGGGAGGTATTCTCCTTAGTTGCAAAATATTTTTCCTTAGCTAAAATTTCTCCTCCATGAGAAAAGTTCATGATATTTCTATGTTGATGTATGTATATAGATCACTCCATCCTAAAGTATGTGATGTGACTCCTCACATGCACATCTATAGATCACTCCATCTTGGAGCAGGAAAGGTGATTATCCTCATACATTTACTCTAAGTTGGCCAAATCATCATGGCTCGACCAAAGTATTTTATGGCTCCTCAGGTAAATGTATCAATATCCTCTAATTAAATCAACATGACCCAACCAAATTCCTTCATGGCTTCTTAGGAGAGGATCTGCTCCTGTACCATTCACCTCTGAACAAATCAACATGGCTTGGCTAAAGTCCTTTATGGCTTCTAAGGTGAATTTCATTTATCTCCTCTAGTTAAATCAACATAACCTAGCCAAGTCATTCTAGCTTCTTAGGAGAATATTTGTCCAATCCTACAATTTCCTTGGGCCATTCTCCCATGTTTAGATCAACACGACCCAAACAAAGTCCTTTATGGCTACTCAAGTGAGCGTATTCATCTCCCCTGGTTAAATCAACATGACCTAGCCAAGTTTGTTTTCCTTCTCAGGAGATGGTATGTCTAATCCTACAAATACATCAACACTCCCTCTAAATGAGGATACATTCTACATCATGCCCAACTTGTTTATGAAGTATAAAAACTTCTATCTAGACAAAGGCTTTGTGAGAATGTTCACAATTTGCTCGTCTGTGGATATGTACTGGAGTTTCACTACTTCCCTTTGCACCATGTCTCAAATGAATTGAATTGATTAAATAGTCCTACAAGAGGCCTTTGATGTGATGCTTCTTCATGACTTGAGACATTAGTTGTGATATACACTACCTCTATTGTACCGAGCACAACAAATTTCTGCTTCCTACTAAACCAGGATATCATAGCCAATACGAAGCTATAGAAACACCTTGAGATGCTTTTCTTATCTTTTGCACTCTCATCCCAATGTGAATCGGTATATCCTTGCAGCCTTACTTCACCACCTGAGACATATATCAAACCATATCCAATGTTCCCATGAAGGTACCTCAACACATGCTGCGTTGCATGCTTTGACTCAACCATAAACTAGCTAGCTTCCTTCACTAGATCCATCACCACAACTACTTCTTGGTCACCCTAACTAGGCACTCCCTATAACACTGAAAAAATTCCTCCTATGGAAATCCTAGCTACTCCCTCTTCCACTACTTCTCCCTTTGTCTCTGAAGCATATCCTATATTTTGGCATGGTCCCCTCATAGAAGGCATATTTCTCCTAGAGACTTCCCGTCTTTGAGCATCTAGTCTAACAATCACAATCCCTCTTGGAAGGTTTCTCCTTCAATTCTACCTGATTATTTCTTCTTCGAAGCTGGAAGCTCTTCCAATCATCTAGCACAATCCTATATGTCCTAACAATCTGTACAATCATCCCCCTTGAACATCAACCACTCCTAACGATTCTATGCTTGAGCCATTTAGGCCATATAAGAACCTGAACTTCTAGTGACTAGAGAAAAAATCTCCTTATATTCCACTCCGTCTTTTTTGGGAGAACCCTCTTGCCAAAAAAATTGCTTGTATGCTGCCATTTGATGCGTGAATCATCGCCTTGGCATCCCGCACAATGGACCTATTGTTCCTTTCCACAAACCTCATTTAAGAGGCCATGGAAGAAAAAATCATAACCAAGTGAAATACAAATACAAGAGGTTGACTAAACAAATAATAAAGGGAGAAAAATATGTTTTGAAAAACTTATCTCTTGATCTAATGATTGTAGGTAATTGTCAACTTGCTTTCTAACAAACCTATAAGATATTCTCAGAAACCTATCATATGTCTTGTCCATAAATTAAACTTCACTACTATTGGTAATATTTTCTAAAGGAAAAATTCCTTTGACTTCTTATGAGGTGGATTCTCATCATCATCATGATCATCACCAACATTGGTCACTGATTCATGTTGTTATTTTGTCCTTTTCTTCTTGGCATATCCTTATTCTTATTATCCTAAATAGGTGTGGTTCTTCTATCCATATTCTTCTTATCAAATTTTCTAAAGTTCCTTCTTCCTTTTCCTTTCCTTATATAAGCTTCAAGGGCTTGAGCTTCTTCATCCTATGGATTCTACAAGTTATTCTTGGACAACAATCTAGTGTCCTCTTGGACACAATTAGTCCATAATTTATTGAACTTGGGGATTTTTTCTCATGCCTAAATTCCCTAAATAAATGGATCCCACGAGCAAGGGAATCCATTCAGAGTCACTGTAACATGCTCTGTATCATCAATGGTATCTCCAATGGATACAAGCTTATCTCTAATCTGAGAGACTCTCATAAGATATAATGAGACAACAAAGTCTAATCTATTTATGACAATCAAAGATGATTTCTCAAAGTTAACTTGTTGCTAGTGTTGTTGCTCTCATATAATCCTACCAAATCATCATATACTTCCTTGGTAGTCTTTAATGCATCTACATGAGGAATAAAGTGGTCCTTTATGGAATCTATCAAGATTCTCTTTTCCTTGGCTTCATTCTTCTTATAATTGGATTTTGTCCACAACACCTTCTAGCTCTAGAATAATTTTCTCCACATGATCTTGAAGCTCATTCTCTTTCAAGATAGGGAGTATCCCTGTATTCCAAGATCTGAAGTTGATGGCACCATCTAACTTGTCTTCAACTCTGAGACTTGGTGCCATTTTGACAAGAGATCCAAAAATCAATCAAGCTATTGAACACTTGTCTCTTAGGATGACTTCAATGGCTTCTCTTTCAACAAACCTTTGATACTATGTTGAATTTTCTGCAAGGTGAGTAATAGAAAACAATTTTATGATATCCAATTAATTTATCTCATGCCACTAATATCATTGAGCAATTATACACAGAAAATATCAACATTAAATGCAACATAAATAGTAAATATCATAACAGACAACTATGCACAATAGAGACAATATTTTTACCCTAGGAAACCCAACCTTGGGAGCAAACCCAACATTTTTTCTTTTAGGAGAAATAATTCTTCAAAAAGGTTTACAAAGTCAATTTTACTAGAAATCTATGCAAAGTACAAATCCAAATACCAGTAAAAACCGAGTAAAAATAATATCAAGTCAACATTGGTCACACTAGCAAAAAATCTTAGAAGTCAACACTGGTCAAATAGTCATCCCACTGTCAAATTTCAACCATGCAACTCCTACAATCAACTGCAGTCCACTATAGTCAATTATGGTCAAATTTTTGTGCATGTCCACCCATATTAAAGCTCATTCAACTCTAGTCAAACTTATCCCAAATAAGTTCGATCAAATCAATTCAAACTCAATGAAAAAGAGAGATAAAAATCATGTTCAAACAAGCAACTTGTCCTCCTGTTATCCACATGTGTGGTTGTCCAAGAGACCTCATAATGATGAAGGCGGAAATTTCTTGGTTGATGGACAAGATGAGATGATCACATCACCTATATATACTAGTTGAATGGGGGTAAGTTAACCCAAGGGACACACCCTTTCATGAGCTAGGTCAACTTTGTTCCCTAAAAATAATTTTTTATTTTTATTTCATTAGGTTGACTTGGAGAATTCTTTGTCATGTGGGAATACCTCCCGATGCTACAAAAAAACCAACAAATACTACGGATTTATCTTATACAAATTCTTCTTTTCAAGGAATATGAATGTTTCTTTCCTCCATTTTAGGGTAGATCGTACTTTCTAGGAATAAGTGCACACTTGAGGAGTAGATCTTATTTTCTAAGAGCTAGTTTACTCCATTTGTTTATTATAAGATAGTTTCCTTCTCTTGGATGGTAAAATTCAAGTTAACTCCCACTTAGTTAATTAGGGCATGTTCTCTCATTTATTTCATGTATTTAAGCCAAGTATAATTGCATGAGAAATATTTCTATTGCATTCTATTGTATTATTTCATCCTTGGATTTTTTTTTTTTCCAACATGTTAAGAAGAATTGTATTAATCCAATGATTTTTTTTATATCTTTTATCTTCTCTCAAATTGTTAATTGCATTTATTATCAGTTATATTTTAAATCCTCAGATGGGTTGATTAGCTAGAGATTACATGGTATTAGAGCTTGAGTGAATCTAAGAGAGTAGTACATAGGTTTGTAGCTAAAAGACACAAATTAGAGCACAACAGATAGGATGGATCAATCTCAACATATAATTATCGCATCATTCAACTACTATGAATGGAAGACATTGTTGTTTATTCTCTTGTGGAGTTATACAACATCATAATGGGTATTAAGACTAAACCAAATTATATTTTTGAGAAGGTAAAATGGCTTAATTGAATGGATGAAGCATATGGATTATTACTTATTTCTATTTTTCCTAACCTCTTATTCCATATATAATCTAGAAAAACACCAAATGAAATTTGGACCAAGCTAAAATGATTCTTTTGGAAGTAGGTTGTGTTACAAGAAAATTAGTTGGAGAATGAGCTTATTAGTTTGATCTCAAGTAGATTTGACACTATACAATATTTCTTTACTAAGTTTAAATAACTATTACCTTAGCTAAAATTATGTGGCATGGATAGGAAGAAACTTAAAAATAAGTTATTCTTTCAATTTAATTATCTCCAAACTAGGTCCTAAATACTTAATTTTTTTCTACCTTCCATGCAATGAAATTCACATGAAAATCTGATTGGAAGATTCTTTGATTACATGATTTTGTTACCTCTCTCACCCATGAGAAATATAAACTTGTTCAAATGGGTTCCCTCAAGAAAACAAAGGTGCATGCACTTGATATAGTGCATAGACCAACAAAAAATATAAACAACAATTCAAAGGAAAGAAAGACAAGATAAAAAGGAGTGCAATCCGAAAACTACTTTAAAGTCCTCCAACTCTAAAATTGGTGAAACAAAGAAGGAGAAAGTGATATGTTCTTACTATAAGAGACCCAATCATGAAGAAATTGCATGCACAATGAAGTTGATTGATTAGATGACCCATCTTCTTGAGAGGCATAATACCAATGCACCTAATTATATCAAGAAGAATGTTGGGAAATTTGAAAAGCATCTAGAAGAAAATTTTGAAAAGAGAGGCATGGAGAACCTCATTAGATCTTGAGCTTGTTCATAGTGATATGATGAGTTAATTTCCTCATCCATTTATAATTAGGGCTAAGTCTATTTTGACATTAATTGATGATTGGTCAAAGTACAATTGGGTATGCTTTCTCAAGTAGAAATCAAAGGTTTTTGAGTGTATCAAAGACTTCAAAGCTCTTGAAAAGAAGTAGTTAAGAAACATAATCTAGATCTTGTGTATGAAAACAAATATGTTGTTATGAAACCAGCTCACAAAAAGACAGAAAAGAGATATCAACACCTTCAAAATAAGCTTCTTCGAGGAGGCAACCTCCTTTACATTACACAAATGAACAATTCTTGGATGATACAAATGAAGAGACCTCCTTTCTATATATAGGAGTCTAATAGGTCATAATATAATCAGAGCCACCATAACAATAATAATGTAAGGGCACAATAATAACAATAATGGGCTTCTATGGGGCACAATAATAACAATAAGGGGACTACATGGGCACAAAAATATAATAAGGGAGTTGTACTAATAACAATAAGGGGTTACATTAGTAGTATAGGGACCTAACATGCCCCTCTCCTTCAAAAAGTGTCGTCCTCAACACTTTAGTAGTTCTTGATGCTTCTGTATAAAATTATTGTCCTCCCATGTGGAATGTTCAGTGGGTAAGTTCTTCCACTTGATGAGATACTCTGAAATTGATCGATTTCATAGCTGTCGGGTTCTTGTTTTTGTGACTACTCCAGGTTCCAATATGATTTTTCCTTCCTTGTCAAGTTCTAGCAATATTGTTTGAACTGCGATCTTCTCAACTTTTGAATGAGTGGCCACACTTCTTCATCCTTCTTCCATTCATCCCTTTCTTCGTTTATCCAATCTGGTTGGATAATAGAAATAGCACAAAACAATGTTTCCACATCCTCATCCTTTCTTGAGAGTGCATCTGCAACAACATTTTGCTTCCCTTTTTTGTAGATGATTTCAAAGTCATAACCCAACATATTTGTGACCCATTTTTTCTGTTCTTCTAAAGATAATATTTGTTCTAGAAAGTATTTCAAGCTATCACGATCCATTTTTACCTTGAAGTGTCTTCCCATTAGGTAAGGTTGCCATTTCTTAAGTTCATGTTGTATTGCCAACATTTCCTTCTCATAAATAGCTTGCTTGATATGTAGCCATAAAAATACTCAATTGCCTACATCAAAACTTATTTCACTACGATGTTGATATACCACTTGTTTCATTCGATTCTGCACCAAAGTGGCGTTATCCTTTAAAAGTTGGCGAACTTGTTGTTGATGCTCGATTTGATCTTTCATTGCTTGAACCTTTTTCTTCTTGATATGTCCTTCTATCTTAAGAGTTTTAGGAGTGGTAATTTCTTCCAATGCATTAAAAGATATGGTCAGATTCATTTCTTGATGCTCGATGTGATCTTTCACTTCTTGAAAATTTTTCTTCTTGATATATCCTTCTATCTTGATAGTTCGAGGAGTGGTAATTGTTGGAAATAATACTGAGAGGGGGGGTGAATTAGTATTACTCAAATCAATAACTTTTTAATTTCATACTCTGATTTTTGTATGCTACTTCAAAGAAGGTAACTTGTGTGTACACGCAACTGTATTTAAGGCAACCAACATATATCGAGCAAACCTATGATTCAGTTAATTCATCATATGTTGATCTTTAATCAATGCATCATTACTTCATTAACCAAATAAATAGTAACCATGTGCAGTAATAACAGAACAAACCATCACACATAAGAAACATGCATGAACACCAAGATTTAAGGTGGAAACCCAATGCGTGACAAAAACCACCTATTGTTGTCTTCTCTTTAATATAAGAAAAATATGTTTACAATCTTGTACTGGTGCAGACTCATACCAGTATGCATTCACCCACTTGTAGAAGGCTACAACCTTCTTCCATTCTCCAAATTCTACTGGAAGGGAGCTACAACCTCCTAGCTCTTGTACTAGCTAGTATGTTTACTAGTACGTAGGTACCGACCTACTGAAGGCTCCAACCTTCACTCGTTTTCCAGCTACTACTGGAAGGGAGTTCCAACTCCCTGGCTCTTGTACTGGCCGATATGTTTACCAATACATAAGCGCCAGCCTATATAAGGTTACAATCTTATCTCTTCCTCCAGGGACCATGTTTCATAAATTTTCAGACTGGATACTGCTGGATCACAACACCACAATTTGAAGGCCACGTTTCATCCAATTTTCATATTGGACACTTCAATAACATTGAAGCTCAAAATCAATCTCCACTGCAATACAACAATCAAATACATCTGCATTAACCAAACATTGAAACTCAATCATCAATCTTTGAATCAACCACAACTGAATCACTGAAGGCCCGTCATTACTAAACATTCATGACACTATCATCAAAACATAGTCACCAGAACACAGAGCAGAACCTAGAACTCTGCAACAATCACTAGAATCAACTGCAAATTCAGATATCATATTTCATAATGTATATGCTACTCTGATGAGCCGAACCAGCATGTATATGCACTTTTACCAAAGCGAACCCACGTACATATCTGCAAATGCTAACTTTAAAATCTTCACAGCTATTTCAGAATTCAGTCATACCCAGATCATAACATTTTCATAATAAAACATGTGTCAGTATTTAGATATAGACTATCTATGATCAAACCACATAATGATAATACATTTCAGGTCTTATGATCTCGATCCATCATCCATCATCAACCACATAGGTTCATCCTTAGTTTAGATCAAGCTAAGCACCATAAGCCGATAACCTACATACTAGATCTCACACTTCATCAGATATTCAATAATTGTGCACCTTGGCCTAATGATATTCTCCTCCTTATATATTTTTAGGCCTTTCTCAATACCATGGATAAAAAACACCTAGGACCAATACCTTGGACCAAATACCTAGGGTCAATACCTCAAACCAAATACCTTGGACCAATACCATGGATCAAAATACCTTGGACCAAATATCTCGGACCAAAAACTTAGTTTTCCAACATATACACGCTTTTCCTTCTGTGAAAGTGCGTGTGTATGTATACACTACTTGTGTTCAGGGAACCTACATGTATACACAGCTTGGTCAAGGTGAACCTGCATATACCTCTCTTTCTTCATTCTTTGTAGTCTGATCTGTAATTCTTTTTTGTTGACATGCTGCAACGTGATCTTTCATCTGAGTGAGTTGCCATCAAGGACAACACCTATATCATAATGCCAAGAATATCCCCCTTTGGAATTGATGGCAACAACAACACCAAGTCACTCTCCCCCTTTGACATCAAGGGCAAAGGGTGGACCAAGATATTCTCCTCTTTTGATATACATTATATTGTCCATTCTCCCCCTGAGTACATGTTGAATTCTTTGATTGAGCTCCCGCTTTGTACATGTTGAGATGTACTAAACCATCCATGCTCCCCCTGAGCATATGTAGAGTCTTCAAAAATATTTTCCAAAAGAATAACATGACTCTATAATTCGACTATGTGAGTTTGACCTTCCTATCACCAATGACTTATACATACATCAATCTCCCAACCAAGTGGGGACATAGCAAATTTGACTCATCTGCCCAACTAAGTAGGGTTATACCAAATGTTTATACATGACTAAAATATAGAAATTATTACATCATCCTTCCCATGCATAGTGGGGTTACAAATTACATCATATGACCAAAAAGGACTCATCAAAAGACTATGACAGACAAAGACAAATTATTACATCATTGGACTTAATATGACCTTCACATCGAATGATATACATGAAATTTTTAATAGGGACAAAATACCTAAACAAGACCATGATATTTTGGATTTCAGGAATCTATGGTTCATTTTTTATTTAGTTAAATCTCGAAGTACCCACAGTAATAATCATGTTTGTCAACATTTCAAATCCCAACGGGGATCTATCATCAGGACAATATTGAATGATGATAGAAGAAGAGCTGAGTGACCGCATCTCTTCTTGCTATCTTTATTCTGAAATTTTCAAGCAAACTGGTCTCATTCCATGTATCCCCTCTGTACAGGGATATAAATTTGGATTTCAGGCATCTGTATGATCTATACCATAAGCATCTATCAACAACATCCAAACAAGCAACCTGTATATGTTCATCATTAGTTTCCAAGATATGTCAGTGTAAATATCATCAACTTGTGACAAAGTATTCCATATATAGATATAACCTCATCCTCTTGATCTCATCAAGATCAGCTTGCTTTTTTTCCTTATTAAAAAAAAACTTATCATAACCTTCCATGAATCAACTAAGCATATGTCATATCTCCAAGAAATAGCACAAAATCATTCACATCATATGTATGTGAAAACACCATAGTCATCATCTCTGATCATCATCATCAAGAACTGCATGATCTTTCCACAAGAACCTTCAATATATCAACCATGTATCATCACTAGGGAACATCCCACATCTAATAAGCATCAACCAGGATAATCATCTATCATCATAAAGTAAGAATTCATCATCATTATGTGACTAAGTAAGCCATGTCTCTGAATATCCATGTCTTCATGAGACCTGTAATAACACTATTCTCTTGGTCAGCAAACAATATTTATCAATATGCAAGTAATCATCATTGATTAGGTACAAAAGACTTCTAAACATAATGCCAACAATTCTTTATTAGAAGCATAGCATGTTCTCCCCCTGAACCTGTTCCACCTGTTCATTGTCAAATCTGATCATTGCATATATGATTAAGAAATATCAAGGCATCATCATCAATCAGACATCCATCAAGTTATCAACAACTTGTGAGGATCAAAAGCACTTCTAAATAACATCCAAAACCTATAGTCATCTATCATCAAGATAGAAAAGATAACTGATAATTGTTTGAATCATATCAAATCTGTTTTCTGAGTCTATTCCACTGCCTTTTTCCTCAAACCATATATACGCGATTGTGCAACTTTGAACTCGCGTATATACGTGACTTGTCTTCATGAAACTTGCATATGAGATTTAGAACATTGAAGTTTCACACTTTTAGCTCCCCCTGGGTCTGTTATGTCTGTACAATGTGCCATGCCACATTTTTTTGACTGTATTTCCTTCTTCTTCCATATCTTCGAGTGTGATGATGTTTTCTCCTTTTGGTATGGTGCCCAAAATTTTCTCCTGGATTCGTTTTCTATATGTCCAGACTTGTCACATGCATAACATCTTACATGTTTCATATTCCTTCTATAACAGTCAATGGCTTTGTGACCAACCATATTGTAAGAAAAGCAAAATCCCTTAAAGTACCTAGAAGCTGATAATCTTTCTGTGCAACAGTCTTGAACCATTCTACTTCTGCATCTTGCTGCAACATGTCCAAAATTATGACATATAAAACATTCAACATTATTCATTTGAGGAAATCACTGATTAGCACTTCCACAGTTAGGAGTAAAAGATTTTCTTTGAATACTTTCTTTCCTTGGTTGTTGATGGGGTTGACCTCTCATCTCCTTGTTGAGCATTTCATATTTTGCATTAGAGTTCCTTGCCTCACCTTGTGAGCTAGATTCACCTTCAACAGATTCATGAAAACTAAGACCAATTTTGATGGTAGGATACCTTTGACTACTAAGAATATTATCCAAAATCTTAGTGTTGTCTTGAAATCGTAACAGTTTATCTGTTTCTTCTAATTTACCTTTTAAGATATTTACCTCAACCTAATATTGCTCTTCCTTTTCCAGATATTTCTTCTTCAAGATTTCTTTAGCCTTTCTTCCTTCTTCCACTTGTTGCCTTAATTTGGGAATCTCATTTTCTTGTTCTTCATCTGCTTGAGGTAGTTCTTCATTTTGCTTATTTTCAAGATCTTCTTTTAGAGAGAGGATCTTAGCTTCAAGACTTACATAGTAACTGGATCTATCTTTAAGTCTCTTGATTGTTATACTCTGATCATTTATTTCAGTTCTTAATGATGTCACTTCATCCTGCAGCTTTTGACATTGAGGTTCCCTTTCCTTGTACTGCTTCCTTACTTTGTTTCCTTCCTCCTGCTAAGCTTTTAATTTGGTAACTTCTTCTTTGAAGGCACACTCCCTTTTGTTAAATAGGTCTTGTTGATATCTGATTTTATCTACGAGTCTTTTAACTTCTGTCTCTATGTTTCTTTCACCATCACTTCCAATATCTCCAATATTGCATGAACAAAGAAAAGTATCGCTAGAAGACCAAAAATTTGTACCTGATGCTTCATTTTCTTGTTCATCTTCAATCTGAGGTGCTTCAAAATCTGAATACTTGCTTCCACCTAACGACCAATTGTCTCTCCTACTGTCATTGTTCCTTTGATCTATCTTCTTCTTTTGAGGCGATTTCTTATCTATCTTCTTTCCCATTGTTTCTACGAATCTTCTTCAAGCGATCAAACTTCTACCAAATGACCTGCTCTAATACCAATTGTTGGAAATAATACTGAGAGGAGGGGTGAATCAGTATCAGTCAAATCAATAACTTTTTAATTTAATACTCTGATTTTTGTATGCTACTTCAAAGAAGGTAACTTGCGTGTACACACATCTGTATTTAAGGCAACCAATGCATATCCAACAAACCTATGATTCAGTTAATTCATCATATGTTGATCTTTAATTAGTGCATCAATAATTTATTAACCATATAAATAGTAACCATGTGTAGTAATAACAGAAAAAACCATCACACATAAGAAACACGCATGAACACTAATATTTAAGGTGGAAAGCCAATGCGATACAAAAACCACCTGCTGTTGTCTTCTCTTTAATATAAGAAAAACCTATTTACAATCTTGTACTGGTGCAGACTCATACCAGTACACAGGCACCCACTTGCAGAAGGCTACAACCTTCTCTCTTTCTCTAGCTTCTACTAGAAGGGAGCTACAACCCCCTAGCTCTTGTATTAGCTGATATGTTTACTAGTATGTAGGCACTGACCTACTGAAGGCTCCAACCTTCACTCATTTTCCAGCTACTAGTGGAAGGGAGCTCCAACCCCCTGGCTCTTGTACTGGCTGATATGTTTACCAGTACGTAGGTGCCGACCTACAAAAGGCTACGACCTTCTCTCTTCCTCTAGGGAACATGTTTCATAAATTTTCAGATTGGATACTCATGGATCACAACACCACAATTTCAAGGCCACGTTTCGTCCAATTTTCATACTGGACCCATCAATAACATTGAAGCTCAAAATCAATCACCACTGCAATACAACCATCAAATACATTTCCATTAACCAATCATTGAAACCCAATCATCAATATCTGAATCACCCACAACTGAATCACTGAAGGCCCATCATTACTAAACATTCATAATACTGTCATCAAAACACAGTCACCAGAACACAGAGTAGAACCTAGAACTCTGCAACAACCACTAGAATCAACTGCAAATTTAGATATCATATTTCATAATGTATCTCTACTCTAATGAGCTGAACCAGCATGTATACATGCTTTTACCAAAGAAAACCTGCATACAAATTTGCAAATACTAACTTAAAAAACTTCACAACTATTTCAAAATTCAGTCATACCTAGATCTTAACATTTGCAAAATAAAAATTGCGTTAGTATTCAAATCTAGACTATCCATGATCAAACCACATAATGATAATACATTTCAGGTCTTATCATCCTGATCCATCATCCATCATCAATGACATAGGTGCATCCTTAGTTTAGATCAAGTTAAGCACCATAAGCCGATAACCTACATACTAGATCTCACACTTCATCAGATATTCAATACTTGCACACCTTGGCCTAGTGATCTTCTCCTCCTTATATAGTTTTAACCTTTCTCAATACCATGGATCAAAACCACTTAGGACCAATACCTTGGACCAAATACCTAGGGCCAATACCTTGGACCAAATACCTTGGACCAATACCATGGATCAAAATACCTTGGACCAAATACCTCGGACCAAAAAATTAGTTTTCCAACATATACACGCTTTTCCTTCTGTGAAAGTGCGTGTGTACATATACGCTACTTGTGTTTAGGGAACTTGCGTGTATACTTAGCTTGGTCAAGGTGAACCTACGTATACCTCTCTTTCTTCATTCTTTGTAGTCTGATTTGTAATTCTTTGTTGTTGACATGCTGCACTATGATCTTTCATCCGAGTGAGTTGCCATCAAGGACAACACCTGTATAATAATGCCAATAGTAATTCTGGCCAATGCATTACAAGATAAGATCAGATTCATTTCTTCCTTCTCGATGTGATATTTCACTTCTTGAACCTTTTTCTTCTTGATATGTCCTTCTATCTTGAGAGTTTGAGTGGTAATTCTTGCCAATGATTTACAAGATATCATCGGATTCATTTCTTCTTCCTTTGGGGTTAGTTCCTGGTTTATATCCTCTTCTTTTGATGTTTCTTGATGCTTTTCTTCCTCCTCTTCATAATCTATGTTAAATAATTTCTTCTCAGCACACTTATGACCTTTAGTGTATTTGTTATCACAATTGTAAAAAATCCCTTTTTCTCTTTTTTCTTCCAATTGTTGTGGTGTCAACCTTGTAGGTTGTGGAAGGCTAGGAGAAACAACATGTCCATCTTTATAGTTGTGAGGGGTATACTTGCTTGCTGCCATAATTTTTCTTTCCACTTTTCTTGCCAACCTGAATGCCCTCTCCAATTAATTAAGTTCCCAAAGACGAACCTCATGTTGAATGTTATCCTTTAAAGTCCCTATGGAGACATCAATCCTTTGCTTCTCTGGAATATCATTTTCCCTTATATTCAATTTTTGAAAGTCCTCAATGTACTCTGCCATTGAACACTTTTGTCTGAGATTTATCAATTGGCTAAAGAAGGTGTTTCTCTTTGTATCCTCATAATGTGCTATCATTTCCTCCGTGAAAATTGACCACGTAACAAGTGGTTTATGAGAACAAAGCCCTTTATACCATAAAAATTGATCCAGTTCTAAATATGAAGATGCAATACATACCTTT
The DNA here is from genome assembly GCA_000404065.3 of Pinus taeda. Classification (NCBI taxonomy): domain Eukaryota; kingdom Viridiplantae; phylum Streptophyta; class Pinopsida; order Pinales; family Pinaceae; genus Pinus; species Pinus taeda. The sequence goes on from APFE030548124.1 coordinate 57,200, forward strand.
TGTAATAGTTTTACCTCATGTAGATCAAAATACTGCTCCATCTGTAGTATCCAATTTACCGGATCCTTGCCATCAAACTTTCTCATTTGCCTTTTCTTGATTTTAGGAGCTCGATCTTGAAACCACTGTAACTTTGTAATTTCAGATCTCCAAGTTCTGAAATTGTGTCCTGTAGTAACCCTCCGAGTCCTCTTTCTAACCCTACAAGTGTGATCACAATTGGATTCCCAAAGAAATACTTATGTCCAATATCCCGCGATGACGTAATTATAGACTAGCTCAATAGAGCGCATTTGTACGATGTGCCACGTGTCACTGTTTCAAGATTAGGTTCTGAAACTAACACCCAACAAAATAAATTATGTCTTATTTCTATCTATTTTTACAAACTTTGAATCAGATGCTCCAAGCAAGAGTTATGAAAATTTTCCCTAGGTCACTTGTTTGGGATGTAATTCGGGAGCCTACAGAAACCCTCAATGTATTGAACTATATCTCCAAAAATATAGTGAAACAAGATCTGAAATTTTGGTCTGAGTTGCACTATGATTGTGGCTCAAATGGCTTTTAATTTTCGAGTCTTAACCTTCGTAGAAAACAAATTATAGGGAAAATTGCATGATGACCTATTTGAGATTGAATTTTGGAGCTTGTAAAAACCTTAACTTCCTCAGATCATATCTCCAAGACTATACTAAGACAAGATCTAAAATTCAGACCCTATTTTTTGAATGATTGTGGCTCAAATGGGTTTTGGTTTTAACTTCTAAAACTTCGTATCTAAAAATTTATATAGAAAATTACATGATGGCCTGTTTGGAGTAGTGAAACCCTAAAATCCAAAGCCCTGATACCAAATGTTATGAAACCACCTCACAAAAAGATAGAAAAGAGAGATCAACACCTTCAAAATAAGCCTCTTCAAGGGGGAAACCTCCTTTACATTACACAAATGAGTAATTCTTGGATGATACAAATGACAAGACCTCCTTTCTATATATGGGAGTCTAAGGGATCATAATATAATCAGAGCCGACATAACAATAATAATGTAAGGGCACAATAATAACAATAGTGGGATTCTATGGGGCACAATAATAAAAATATGGGGACTACATGGGCATAACAATATAATAAGGGGGTTGTAATAATAACAATAAGGGGTTACATTAGTAGTATAGGGACCTAACATATGTGCAATGTGTCAACATAGAGGAAAGTATTGAGTTACAAGATACAAATCCATATGCTCCACAAAAAACATTAATGCATAATGGAAGAATATATTCTTAAATGAGATGATAACTTGCATGCTACAATATAATCCCTCACTCCAAAGCTTTGGAATAAATATATAACCATGCAATTTACATCTAGAAGCAAGTTTATCACAAAATATTAAAGGGATTCATTCCATTTGAAGCTTGGAATGGTTGGAAACCAAGAGTCAAACACTTTAGGGAGTTTGTATCTCATGAATGGGAATTCATTTCTTCAGAGAAAATGGGGTATTTAGAACACCAATTAGTCAATAATGTACTTTTATAGGATATCTTGATAGTGTTAAAGGGTATAGGTTACTAAATCATTACATTGAAAATATTTTAATAAAAAAAAAGTGTCAAATTTGAAGAGGGCCCCTTGTATGCAATTGAAGAAGAACTTGATACAAATCCACTAGTTCTTATTCATGCCTATCTCATAAATCCCTCTTTGATTTCCTTAGATGAAATTTTAGATTCAAATGAAGAAGAGGAAGTTCATGGCATTGATGATTTTTTGTATATTTGATAACCATACCACTTTTGACACCTCAAACTATTCAAATTGGAGGTGATCTAGTTGGGGTTCCAATAGATACATAGAGGACTCACTCATAGTTTCAAGATACTTTACAAGAATTCACTATTACAAATCATTTGATACCCATCCATTGTTACATGGTCATTGCTATATATCCACATTCGTATGTAGAAGCTACTGATAATATATTTTGGGAGGCTACTAGGAATGAGGATTTTTGGTCTCCAATGAAGGATAAAAAATGAGATTTGGTTCCCCTACCTCTTAGTAGGAAGTTTATTTGGCACAAATAAATTTATTGAACAAGGAAAATAACATATGTACTTATTAGTAAGTACAATGCATGATTTTAGTGACAAGATTATCATAGGTAGAGGGAATATAATACAATGAAACTTTTGCACCTATTGCAAGGATGGATACCCTTCAATCTGTGTTTACCATTATAGTAGCTCAAGGTTGTGAGGTTAACATTATGGATGAGAATAATGCATTTATTCATGGAGATCTTGAGGAGGATATATGGAATAATAATAGGGGTATATCTATGATTTATCTCTTGTTTACAGATTGCCAAAATGTTTGTATGGACTCAACCAAGTATCATGAGCCTAATATGCAATTATAGATTCCTTCATGTTGTCCCGAGGTTTTTGTCACTATAATTTAGATCCTAATGTATAAATGCTTCAACAAGTTACCTCTTTATTTTTTATGGTTCTTTATGTAGATGAATTATTGATCATAGGGAGTTGAACATCATTTATTGTTGTGGTTAAATTTCCATTGCATGATAGGTTTTGCATAAATAATTTGGGACCTTTGCATGAATTTATTGGTCTTCAAATAAACTAATTTGATTCAAGAATCAAAATAACTCAATCCAAAAATGCACTAAATTTGTACATTATATTTTCGATGGCTGATTGGAAAACTATTGCAACACATTTTCTTTCAAGAATCAAGTTTGAAGATTGTAGTACTGCGCCTTTGATCGACAATATATGGTACAAATAGTTGGTTGTGATTCTTATTTATCTCACCCACACTAGACCCAACATATATTATGCTATTGGATCTATTTCTAGATACATGCAAGAGCCTTATGAACTGCATTATAAATTTGTAAAAACAATTCTCCACTATGTTAAGGGTGAACATAGTTTTGGAATACATTATAAGGTAGATTTCACTCTTGATATACAGTGGGTACACATATTATAGTTAGGTTGGGGATGACATAAATCATAATTATATTCTCTCTATGTATTTTTTTTTGTGTAATTTATGCTACTTCTATTATTATACAAAAAGGGTTACAAAAAAGCTTACATTCGCCATGCTGAGATGGTTACAACTGGACTTTAACACTGGAAGAAGAGACCATAACACCATCCATGACTGAAAGACTGAGAGACTGAAAGACTATAAGACTGACAATTGGACACAGACCGGAACCCATTGAAAGCCAAACCGCTAGACACATTCCAAAACTCCCTATCCCGGCCTTTGCGAGGAGATACAAACAAACATAGATATACCAACAGACATAGATGCATATGTAGACTGAATTCGACCTGAATAGACCTGAAAGGAACAAGACTATCCCACAACAAACGCTGCGTAGTGTGGAAGCCGAACACACAACCTGAAACCTCAGAAGTGACCGCCAAAATAGCAAGGAGACGAGCTCAAGCATCCACGGAGGTGGATGGTTTCTCCTCAACAATTCTGCAACCATAATGATTGGACGCACTCGTATCTGTGTAAGGAGCATCATCCTTTGCCGGCTTTCTTAGACCCGCCACCGCATCCGAGGCTTCCGCAGGCTGCAATCTTGGACATTGAACAGGAGAAGGTGGCCGAGGCTCCGCAGGAACTTCTGGAGAGGCTGCGTTTTCGCACTTCTCAATCCGCACCGATACAAAATAAGTGGCATTGTCCAGGGAACATGGGAACCGAAAACGGGTTGAGGGGTGAGAGCTATGCGAGCATGCAGCTGCACGACCTCGGCCTCTTCCTCTGCCTCGGCCCCGCCTTGCCCCATGGGAGCTAACTTCTTCAGAGGGGGAGTCCAATGAGGGTGAGGAGCGCTGAGGGAAAGCTCTTCCTCTAGCTCCTCCCCGAGACCCACCCCTGCGACTGCTGAGGCGGAGTCGTTCACGCGGCATTCTGGAGCGTCGCTGCAAAAAAGGCTGCACAGAGAACTAGTTTGCCCCCCGCCACAATTCACAAAGAACCAATTGACCTTGCCCAGAGGCGGAATAGTGGACAGAAGCACGAAGGGAGACGAATAAGACTCTGAAAAAACGCAGAGGGGCAGGGCGAGACTTACCACAGAGAGCTGAACCGGAGAGACACCCTGAGTGCCGAGGGGCGCAATGCAAACATAAACTAAAACAAACTGGAGCTTGCAGACGAGAGAGCTAGGGCGCCCCAAGGAAGAGACCAAGGCCTTCTATGCAGAGGGCCGAGGTCTGAGCCTTAGAGTCCGCTACCAAGGCTCAATCGTCAGCGTCAAATCGCAAAAGCAAATCATCCACAGCCAAATGACACAACGAACAGACCTTAGATGCGGCCTACCCAGCGAAGGCTGGTTCTTAAAGAGCCACAGAGTGACATTCCAAGCGCTGAACATTCCAACGCAGGCAGACTGCACGCAGAGCACCAGAGAGGTGAATCGAAGGCTAAAGATAAAGCAGCTAACAGCAATTTGCAGGGCAGTATTAAGTGCTGCATTCATTTTATCAGGACGGGGGTGGCAGGCCCGTAGATCGCCCCTACAGCTGGCGGATCTGGGCTGCCACTTGCCTAGTGGGAAGGCCGCCCCCTCATTAATAACCATATTAATCACCCTCAACCGGGGATTGAATATCCTGAATTGCCAAAGAGTGGCATTCCTGTTGGAGTTGAATATCCTCTGAGTCATTGAGAGTGCTTGAGTAGGGAGGGCGATGCAGGTCAACCCCTTGGTTGGCCAATCTATCTACTACCTTGTTGGCGGAACGCTTTACATGCTTAAAAATGATGCAGTTGGGACGCCTGAGCCTTTCCTCCAGTGTTTCAAGCCTACTGAGCAATCTCCAACTAGAGGCAATTTTGGCAGTTGAGGTTCCTGCTTGAATTCGAGTTGCTGCATTGATGAAGATCAGGGAGTCTCCCTCTACTTCTAGCGGGTGGAAACCATGTTGATCAGCAATGCATATTCCTTTCCATAAGCCTTCCGTTTCCGCGACATTGTTAGTGTCTTTGCCTATCGAACCATAGAATATGTACTCGACTATACCTCTGTCGTTTCTAATTACTCCTCCATAACCTGCTGGTCCAATATTCCCTTTAGCTGCACCATCAAAGTTCAATTTGAAAGAGGAGATGGTAGGGGGGGACCAATGCACTGGGGAGACGGACTTGGGAGAGGGTCTGGAAAGATCAGAGGGGGCGCAGGATAGTTTAAGATTCCATGATTTCCAGATGAGCTGCTCTTGAGGGGAGGTTGGCCAATCGGTTTCTTGCCATGACCGAAGCGCCAAGGTTTCTTGGATATTTTTCTTTAAGAGAAGCCAGAGGATTTCATAAGGATGTTTACTATTGTTGAAGACTCTTTTGTTCCATTCCTTCCATAAGGTCCAGTAAAGAAACCCTAGAATGAGATTCCATAAAGAATTCAGAATGGGGCTTTGATACGGAAGCTTGGTCCAGGTTCTCAGAGTGTTTGCTATGTCCCCCTGACAGTTTCCTACTCTCTGATTACACCGGTCGATTTGCTCCCAAAGCTGAGCTGCAAGGGGGCAGATCTCCATAAGATGCAGAATGGTCTCCGATTGGAGAGAGCAGTTTGGGCATCTTGAGGGGCCAATGAAGCCCCTTCTTTGCAAATTGTCCCAAGTGAGGATGTGATTTTTGCTTAAGAGCCATAGAAAGGTAGAAACCTTGGGCCATAGTTTGGACTGCCAGATGTTCTTCCATAGCTGATCTTTATCGGTATGGCCTTGCGCATAACGTAAAGTATAAGCTTCTTTGGTAGTGAAGGTCCCTTTTGTAGAGTTTCCCCACCTCAGTTTGTCCTGCTGGTTTGACTCCTTGATTTTCCTGTGACTTAGCTCTTGTTCAATGTCTGCGAAGGTCTCGCCATGCCAATCCGCCTGCCAAGAGCTTGCGGGCTTCCACTATTGGAAATCTTGAGGCTCTTGCTGCTGCCAGAACTGAGAAACATTAATAAGATTGGTGCGCTGCATGTGGGTCTGCCAGAGGGGTTTATGGAAAATTGAGGCAAGTTTTGGGAGCTACTGTCGGGAATCCTCGCAAAAACGTGTCGAATTCCCCGAGTGAACTTCCCAAAAGCTGTTCTCCTGGATGAAGGCACTATGAATTTTAGCTGCGTTCCAAATCATGGAGCCTGAGATACTAGGACTGATTCTGATTAGTTCATCCCAATGACTTCCAGGCACATATTTGGCTTGCCATAGCTTTGCCCAAGGAATGTGTGGTTTTACTAACCAATTCCACCATACTCTTGCTCCCATGGTGTAGTTGCTATGAAGGGGATCCCGTAGTCCTAGTCCACCATTGGATTTCAGTTGGCAGACTTCTATCCATTTAACAAGGGCCCATTTCCTGTTGAGCCCTGTAGATCCCCATAGAAAACTCCTTTGAAGGTTACGAATTGCTTTGAGGACCCATTTGTGAGCGGCTAATATAGAAAAGAGATATAGAGGCATAGCTTGGAGGACGAATTTGAGAAAAATGAGCCGACTAGCTATGTTGAGCGATTTGTAGGTCTAAGAGGAAAGTCTGGCTTCCAATTTGTTTAGCAGCGTACGCCAAGACGCATGCTTGAGAGCAGAGACCATTAGAGGGGCACCCAAGTATTTGGATGGAAGCGTGGCAATGGAGAATCCAAGGATGCGTGCAACATTTCTTTGAGTGGAGACAGGGGTGTTGAAGAAGAAGAGATGGGATTTGGATGCATTGATCGAGGTTCCAGAGGCTTCAGAGAACATCTCAAGCAGTGCTTTAAAGTTTTTGGCTTTGGAAGACGAAGGATGACCAAAGAGCATCGTGTCATCAACAAACTGTTGATGGGATAAGGGGTGGAGTCCATGAAGCGCTATGCCTTTGATCGCTTGAGAGGAAACAGCATGATGAAGGAGACGACTGAGTCCTTCTGCCATAAGAACAAAGATGAAGGGGGAAAGGGGGTCCCCTTGACGTATGCCTCTCGATGAGAAGAAGGGCAAAGAAGGCGAGCCATTGAGGAGAATTGAGAAGCAGGGAGAGGTGATGAGATTCATAATCCAGTGGGTCCAGGTGGCATTGAAGCCGAAGGCTAGCAACATTTGATGAATATATTCCCAACTAAGCTTGTCAAAAGCTTTGGAAAGATCAAGCTTCATTATCATGCCCAGTTTTTTAAGGATTTTTAAGGAGTGGATCACCTCATTAGAAAGGATAATGCCGTCCATTATCTGACGCCCCTCGATGTATCCCGTCTGTTCCGGAAGGATGAGAAGAGGTAGAAGAGGTTTGAGCCTATTTGCCACCACTTTGGAGATAAGTTTATAGATTACATTACAGAGGGAAATCGGCCTAAATTTGTTAGGCGTATTTGCTTCTTCCCCCTTAGGAACCAAAGGAATGAAGGTGAAATTAAGGGAGGGTAGGAGCCAGTGCATAGAGCGAGATTCTTCCACCAATTCCCAAACTTCGATACTAATTAATTCCCAGAACTCATGAAAGAAATTGGAGGTGAAACCATCAGGTCCAGGAGCCTTACGATCTTGTAGCTGAGCCATTGCTTCTTCTACCTCCTGCATGGAAACTGGTTTTAGTAAATTTTGATTGTGATCTTCCGTGATTAGCTTGGGGATGTGTTGCGTGACTGCTCTGATGGCTGCTGATCTACTCCTTGTTTGTTCTTTGAGCGCTTCCTGGAAGTAATCCTTGAGTTCCTTTTCAATGTCTTCATGCTTTTCTAATTTCTCCCCTTGACTATTGTTAATGAAAGCAATATTGTTGTGCATTCGTCGTTGAATAGTGGAACGATGAAAGAATTTTGTATTCTTTTCCCCTTCCTTTAGCCATCTTATTCTGGACTTTTGGCGCCAAAGGATTTCCTCTTGTAACCTTCAAGCCTCTTTTTCTGTCCAGAGGGATTGCTCCTTATTTGCAATTTCTTCTGTTCTGCACTCTAGGATAATGGCTTGCTGAAGCGTACACATACTCTGCTCCAATTTTTGCTGGGTGTCCACAATGTTCCCAAATTGGGTTTTGTTCCAGACTTTAAGCACTTGCTTGAGGTGTCTGAGTTTCTGTTGGAATTGGAACATCTTTGCACCTGCTGGGGGGGAAAAGGATCTCCATGCCGCACGAACCACCTCTTTAAAGTCAGGATGAGTGGACCAGAAGACTTCAAAGCGAAAAGGCCGATTGCAGTGTTTACCCGGACGCGTCCATTGTAGCATTATGGGCCAGTGATCCGAGCCGCCTTGAGGTAAAATGGAGGCATGAAAATCTCCTCCCAGATGAATAGCATTATCTGAAATGAGAAAACGATCGAGCCTAGAAGTAATATTATGTATACCCCTGCGTTTGTTTGTCCATGTGTATGTGCCATTAGAGGTTTGGATGTCTATGAGCTGATTGCTTTGAATGAAATCTTTGAATCCTGTGCTGTCATCTTCTAACTTCATGCGCCCTCCTTTTTTTTCCCCTAAATTAGTGATTATATTGAAATCTCCCCCACTAATCCATAGAGGGAATTGCCTGGAAGAGTTTAGATCTGTTAGCGCATCCAACACTTCTAATTTGTGATGTGAATCTTGCGGAAAGTAAGTGTTGGTGAGAAGACCGTGAAAATCCGTCCCGATGAGATGAAATGTAGCTTGAATGAAATGATGAGTGGCATGAAAATCTTGAAGCATAAGTATCTGCGGGTTCCAGACTATTGATAGCCCACTGGAGGCTCCTACCACATCCACTAAAACTGAACGACTGCTGCTCCAGGCTTTGTTGAGGATCTTTTCGAGGGCCGTATTAGTACTTTTTGTTTCTTGTAGAAAAACAACAGCTGGTTTCTCTAACTGTATCATGTTTTTTAACATTCTATGTTTTGAGGGGCTATTAAGCCCACGCATGTTCCAGGAGATGAGCTTCATGAGGAACAATGGGGTTGGGGCTTGTAGAACTTCGTCAACTTTGGGAATCTCCCTGATTCCATTAAGATTTCTCCTAGAATGATGGTTCTTTGCAGATCGGTTTTGTGCCCTCTCTTCTTTGTCTCTTTTAAGATTTTCTTTCCATCCCATGGACTACCTGCCTGTATACCTAGGCATTTGTTGTGTTGAGCTTTGATTAGAACTCCTTCCAGTCTATCTATTTCCCAGGGGGTATTGAATTATATTCTTTTTGCTTGCATGCAGTTTCAAGTTTGAGAATATCCAGTCCGTCCAGACTTACATTCTCTGGGTCTTCCTCCATATTTATAGGGATATTCTGAAGATGTTCTGTGACCCCCTCTTGCAGACTGAGTGCTAAAGCTGCATCAAGATCCATAGCCGAAGGTTGCATGTCAGCGTCTAGAGCCGACATTTTTGAATTCGAGGAAAGAGGGAAACTGAAGGGCGCTGAGGAAGATGGATCCAGGGGATTTTTGAGATTCTAAGAGGAGGACAGTCGATGCGGGGAGACCTGAGGGTCTTTAGGCAAATTATTTGAGGGATCCTGAGGGTTGAGGATTTGAAATCTATTCTGGGATTCAGCCTTTTTAGGACTGGAGGGAGCAACATAATGTTTTTTGGCATGCCTGCGGTGATTGGGCACCTTAGTGAAACCTTCAGAGTCTTTATTAGCCTCGTTAGCAGAAAATTTGATCTGAATAGTCAGTGGACAATCCATGAAAAGATGGCCATGTTCATGGCATTTGCGGCATCGAAAAGGGATATGTTCATAATCTAGTGGTTGAATCCATTCAAAATCATCATGGTAGAGACTTACCGAGTCTGCAAGGGTCTTCTTAAGATGCATCTGGACGCAGATCCTGGCATAGGAGGTGAATCTTCTATTTTTGGTTTCCTATGCAACTTTGATGAAGGTGCCAATGCTATCTCCTATGTCCTTTAAAGTTTCTTCTCTCCAGTACTCCGAAGGAAGGGAATACATGCGAATCCAGACTGGAGCATGACTGAGATCTTCTGTGTCTGGATTGAACTTGGGTTTCCAATCACGCAGGAAGAGACCCGCTGAGTTGAAGAAATAGGGACTGCCCTCAAATTTTTGGGTTTTATCCTCCAGGCAGTTGAATATTGCAGTGAAGAAGCCTTTGGGGCCTAGTAGCAGCGAGACTTGTCCTTCGGGCTTCCATTTTGAGGCGATCCATCCGTGTAGGGCCTTTTCCGTTGGCCAGAAGCCAAGAAATTTTCCAATGAGTGCGTGATCTTTCATGTATTGTATTTTGCCGTTGATTCGGTGACTGGGGAGCTCAACTTTGATTCGTTCTGTGGCCTTTGGGATGCAGGTTGCCGAAGTCGCCTTTGGTTGTGACGCCCCTGGTACGTTTGCCTCCTCTTCACATGTAACTGTATGTTTCACTGCTGCGTCAGGCTGTGCTGAGCTATGATCTTGGCCGGAGGAGTAACCTGGAGGAAACGGGGGAGTCAAGGTAGCTACGTCGTCCGTTGAATGATCGTCTGAAGGAGGGGGGGGAAAGGATCCCGCCCCTCCCAACGGGGAGGACATGACGTGAGGTTTAACAAAGGCCGGAAGATGGATCTGCTGGCGGCTCTGTGAGGTAAGACGTTCTGGAAGGTGCAGGGGGCGCAAGGGGCACAGACCTGAGCATTGGCTGTAGAGTACAGAGCTCAGAGCCTAGGGTTTTCTCCAATCCTTGATCATTCTCTCTATGTATTCATTTTTGGCTCAATACCTATTTTTCAGCTGAATAAGAATAAATTAGCCATTGTTTTATTGATTATGAAGGTATTGTTTAAAGTTTTAGTGAATGTAGCAACACAAGCTATTTGGTTGCATCATATTCTCACTAAGTTTGGTATTTAATATTACCATCCTACAATCATATTTTTTGAAAATCAAAGTACCATCCAAATCTCCAAAGATCTGATGCAGTAGTAAAGGACCAGTCACCTTGAGATTCACATGCATTACATTTGGGATTTTGAATATTTGTGGAAAAACCTATGAATATTTTTTGAAACCAACGTTTTGGACTAACCTAGTGAGTCCATCATCACGGCAATGTGATCTGCATTTTGAGAAGAGAGAGAGTGGAAGCATGGATCAATTAATAGTTAATAAAGAGAAATATTTAATGTCGGCTTTATAAATGATTAACTAATTATTATTATTCTTATTATTCTTATTATTATGTATTTGTTTAATTAATTAATTAATTAATTTTATCTATTTATTAATTTTATTTATTATTATTATTATTTATCCTGAATTGAAATTTTGGATTATTATGATATTGTAAATATACAAAACATTAGATAGATTTAAACTCCTATCATGCCTTGTTAATTATATATTTAAATTTCTTGTTAATTATATCTTTAAATTCCATGTTAAATATATATTATATGTTTAAATTCCTTGTTAGGAGAGATTAAATTCTTATCATTCATTGTAATTATATATTAATTGTTTTGTTAATTATATCTTCAACTTTAAATTTAATGTTGATGGTTTATTTATTCAAACTTAGTTAATTTTATTTAAATGAGAAAGTTAAATAGGGTATTAATTATGATTAGGTTTAATTTTAATTAATTTGAGCATTTTTTAATTATTCATTAAATTATATATATATACTATTTTTTATTTTATTTTATTTAATAAGGGTTTCCAGGTGTTACTTAGTTTTAGCCCATCATCTCTGTTCATGTTGTTGGAAGATTTCTCAACCTCAATGGCCTCTTTCACCCTTCTTTTTAAACAATGGTCCTCTTTGTGAATTAATTTTGCCTATTCCATGCAAATATAGTGTGAGGAAGAACATGCATGCTCTGCTAGGCTTGATTTTTCTGACCTATTTCTTGCAATATCATTAATGTGTTATTTTGACCTTATGCCCAAGGATCTCCCTCTTTCACCTATATATACCTCTCCACATGAACAGGGGATAGATTATACTCCTTTGTGATTTTTTGGGTCTATTAAGTCTTTATCAAAATCAAGCATGTTTTTTATGGTGTTTGTGGGAGTGAAGGCAACCATGATGTTATGTTTGCTAGAATTCTCACCAAACATAACATCATGGTTGCCTTCACTCCCCCAAACACCATCAAAAACATGCTTGATTCTGCCAAAGACTTAATAGACCCAAAAAATCACAGAGTATACTCTATCCCCTGTTCATGTGGAGAGGTATATATAGGTGAAACAGGGAGTGTTAGCTTCCTATACCAATAGGTTTCATTTTTCATGATTGACTGGGGAAGTGCCAAATATGTTCATCCTTTTTATGCTGCAAAGGTTCCATATGTTGATGAATCTTCACTATGTATAGGTGGTTAACTCTTGCCACAATTAATGATTAGCCAGACAACTTAATCCTGGCTAGATCATGTTTGAATTTCACTTGTCTTAGAATAGAGAATAAAGGTTTGCACAAATAGTTTAAGCTTGGCAGGCAAGTAGTCAGGTAGTGAAGCAAAGGGTCTCAACAACTTAATCTGAGCCCTGGAAGAAATCAGGGTAGACTTAGATAGGAGGGCAGCTAAAGAAAAGAGAAGAATCAGGGTTTTCTAGTTCAAATGCACCCAATGAAAATGAAGAGAAAATGTTAGGTATACTAGGTTGGGTAGGCAGTTTTGAGGGTACAAAGGCATGGTTTGTGAGCAATTTTCTCTTTTGGAATAAGTTACCATCTCATAAAATCATAAGATACCATGGCAAGGTGGCTACAAGACAAATGGAGCATGACTAATTCCCCTCCACATTTTCCAAGAAACACTTACTAATATTCCCCCCAAAGGGCAATGAGATCTGCTCATTACCGTTAGTCCACTTCATCCCATGACAGAACTAAGTGAAAAGATCTTTTACCTAGGCAAAACAAGCCACATTTCTTGTGTAAAAAGCCTTTAATTCAACTTACCAAAGTTTCCTAAACTTCACCACTTGTCATCCTTTCATTCCCCCCTAGCCTAAGTTTTCACTCTGTAAAACTTAGCCTAAACCATACAAACCCATCCCCCACAATCATATTAACCTACTAACCTTACTATATAGCTCCTATGTACATTCCCCCCCTTACTATGTATAAAAACACAAAAAACCCCAAAATAAATACCCCGACCCTTGGCTAACTATAGCCATATTTTAATTTTTTTTTTTAGGGAGTTATTGGTCCACCAGGGGCCAATAACAACCCTCCACATGCCCATCTGGATTTATATGGCTTTTGGCTAAATAAAATCGCTGAAATTCACGTTTTTCCCCCAAAAACAACCCACTTTTCAAAAGTCCGTAAACACACTGAAAAACCTTACAAAATCACAAAAATTAAAGCGGGCCCCCATTCCGTACCCCCGCAACTTATCATTCGCCGTCAACTGTTAGATCGGGGCCCTCAGATCCGATGGTGCAAGATCGTATCGCGATGCCCACAGCGTCCAGATGATATGTCCCGGGAAAATGGCGATTTCGCTGCCGTACCGAGGACACGCGTCGCTCACCCACGTGTATCGCAACCCCCTGGCTCAATATCGCTACCACCCCAAAAGCGGTGCGATAAAACCGCTTACCACCCTCGCCCCCCAGTCGCTGACATCATCTGATGACGTCACAACCACGTCAGCACCATGTCATCATCACCACCTCAGCGTCAAATCATCTGCCACGTCACCTTCCGTACCTCTGCTATGCGACAAAATATCTATGTCATGATGACGTCATCATAAAAAGCACCAAAAAGCCAATTTTTGTTAAAAAACCTGTGAAAACATTTGCTTTTTACCATTTTACTGTGTAAACTTTGCTGAGCGTTTGCATGTAAACGACGACGAGTTCATCTGCAAACGTTTAGTCCGCCACCTCGGCCACCTTAGCTCGGCGCCACACTATGGAAATCATCTCCCAATCAACCAGAAACTCCAGTACACTGTGAAAAATAGGTATTTACCATTATCTTGTATAAAAACCCTGTGAATTTTGATTTTTCACCGTGAAAATTGTCTGGTAATCCTAGAAACTGGTCGAAATTTCACCCTGTTGCCACACACAAGCCCGCCGGGACCATCTAATCACCAAAAAACCTGCACATTGCAAACCTCATTGCACAATTTGCCCAGCTAGCCGAGAAAGACAAGAATTCACCTAAATCTTGCTCACAAACTCCCTGATTGACTTCCATTTGCACAATTGCCCACTGAAACTACTAGTTTGCCCACCTTTTGCTATACAAACTGCCAATTCTATCCCATTGAGCAAAATCCCTTCAATTTTAGCCGAGCTCAAGTCAATTTGTTTAGTAATTACTAAGGGGAAGGCCTTGAAACCATTGCTACTCCTCCCTTGCAATATAAACTCTTCAATCCTCACCCTTTTGCTTCAAATTTTGCCCACCAGAGTCTAAACAAAGCTCCAATTTGCAAAATTCTGTGAATAAAGCCCCAGGGCCTCTATTTTTGCCCATTACAATTGTAAAAATCCACATTTTACTCAAAGAACACCCGAGAACTTATAAAAATGGTAGCCCCTACTCCAGTAGCCCTCAATGTGGCCCCTCTCAATGCCCCACATAAAGAACTAGAGTGGTTACCCCTAGTTGACAAGGATTTCCAAATTAATGATATAATGGCTAACACATCTCATCTCCAGGTCTTTTGTGAGATCAGGAACAACCATAGAAACAAAACTAACATCTTTGGGATCTGGGAGTCCAATATGCCCATGTACTACCTTCCTTGTGTAAATGTTTTTCCTAAGCTCATTCACCAATTCCATGCAAATTATGAGCCCACTCAAAGGGCAATGATGTCTCCTTCTGGGATAGTTCTATTCTATATCACCCCTAAATCAATAAATAAGATGCTGCATTTCAAACCAACTGAACCATTGACTCCTCTTACCATGGGATTTCTGCTTGATCAAGGTGCCAAATTGCCAAGTACAGAGATAACCAAAATTGGCAAAACATTTATGAAACCCAATTGTCAACCACAAGAACCTCCTCCATACCTAGACACTTGGTTTAATGAAGCAGGAAAGTTCATCATTGACATGATAGCCTACATCCTAGGATTCAAAATCAGTGAATATGTATATGAAACCGCATTGGCCCTAATGTCCATTTTTTCTCCGGGAAAGCCCCCTACTCTCAAGTATGACTATGCCACCTACATTGCTAATAAGATCCATGAACAATTTATGAGCATGGACAGAGAAGGAGTGTTTAGATACACATCATACATATACCATTTGTTGCTCTACTATCAGCCATATAGTTTTCAAGTTCCCCTCAGAAAATTTGATGTCAAGGGAGAGCCAAGGTCTGTTATCTTCTGGACCCCAGTCTTCCACCATGTCTACTTTTCTCCTTACACTTATTGTGAGCTTATTTATCTATTCATATATCTAGCCACCTCTTTACTGATAACAAGTCCTCCAGACAGGCTTTCTGGTGAAATGAAGAGAATTCTACAGCTCTCTAAGAGCTATAGCATAGGTGGCTAGTACTTCTACCAGAATCACACTGTGATTTGGATTTATGGCTGTCAGCTGAGCCCCTATAAATTGCCAAGTTATGTGACAATGCACTTGTTTGCCCTGGAATACTTTAGACAATTCATCCAGGCAGATACAATCCATTTCTATGAGGCCAAGAAAAAGGTACAACTTAAGATAAGGAATCAACTGGGCCCTTTCACCTTCAACCAGAGGGAAGCCTGGCTAGAAGCTAATGAGATTTTAGGGCAGAAACTCAGACTAAAACAGAGCTTATATTGGGCACCATATGACCCCAATCATTTTATAAGCTATAGGAAAGTCAAAAATAAACTGTCAGCATATGTTCACTCTTCAATCCCTGAAATCCAGCAATATGCCAATCAACAAGAGTGGATAGAGGGCACATTGTTTGAAGAGTTGACCGAGGAAGAGAGATTGGAAAAAGCAATGAAAGAGCTTGAGAAAACACTTGACCTGGACTCTTTTGGATAGGTACCTTTCAAGCTGCCCCAGCACATTGGAGGGGATACATCTTTTGCTGAGAGCTCAGAGCAAGCAACACGAAAGGCCAGCTTAGTAGGAAAGGGCAAGGAAGTGATGGATGCAGAATAACAGACCATGGCTGATCATCCCTCTACAACACAAGAACAGGGTGAAGGGCAGGCTCCCTGAGCTCAAACCAAGGCATTTGAAGCCCCTGTTCTACAGACTCCTCAAAATAGGAAAAAAGCCGAAAGAGAAATAGAGAAGAGGATGCCACTGCCAGTGGACCATCATAACAAACATGATATAAGAGGCAGAGGTTAAATCCATATTCAGAAGAAGAGTTTGTGGAAGACACCACAAGCACCATGGGCGGACAGGGAAGAACTGAGCAACAAGCATCTCCACTACTTGGCACCTCAGCTAGCTCATTCCAACAAGAGCTAGAGAGGCAACATAGCGTGGAAGTTTCATCCACCAGACCTCAAAGCAAACAAATCTCGGACATCAAGAAGACTTTTACTGATATTAAAGCTAGAAATGATCCAATAAGGATGCAGCTTTATAATCAACTGATGAGGACAACACCTACTAATTAACATAGGCTAATGGCTACCTATGATATTTAGGAGAAGAAAATGATCCTCAGCCACTTCAAGCCCAAGACACAGCAACCCTAGTCAGCTGCTGACTATATAAGAACTAATCTGGAAGTGCTCTCCAAGGATATTCATCCAATTGACCAGATTGAGTTACATAAACAAACTGGGGAGATGGTGTATGCCACCTTGGCTAATAACGCATTGGCAGCTCACCAACTGAAAAATTCATTCAATAATACCTCTGCCCAATTATAATTGGAGAAGGCTTCCTCCTTGGCTAAGGACAACAGGATTAAGTCCTTAGAAGAAATCATCATCGAGCTGGGGCATAACCCTAAGAATGAAAAGGGCATCAAAGCACTGATCAAGAAGAAGGAGGAGGACATTGCAGCCCTCAAAAGGAAACTAAAATTGCCAATAACAGTGCATCCACAAACTGCAGAGGTTGCACAGCAAAAGGAGGAAGACGACATGGTAAGTCTGCTAATGAGAATGAATGAAAGATTGGCAGAAACAGAGCAAGCATTGGAGAAGGCCCTTAAAGAGAAGCAGGGAGGGTCCACGTCCCAGCCACCTGAAGCAGCTCCAACAAGTGCCACTGCTCCCCCCACAGGTACAACAACAGTCCCTCCTACCATCCCAACATCAACAACGGGTACAACAACTACAGATGCTACAGCAGCACCAACAACAGAGCAAGAGACCAACATGAAAATGGAAGAAATGATGAAAGCAGTGAAAGAGCTAGAGGCTCAAATGTCAAAGCTCAAAGAGACAAAAGAAAAGTTAGCCAAATTGGAGGTGAGCTATGACAAGTCAAAGATGACAGTAGCAGAAAAAACTAGAGAAGTAAAGACCCTAGAAAACAAGGTGAAATCATTGGAAAAGGATCTCACCTTACGAAAACCTCTAGTAGATATTAAGATGATTTTGTGGACCAAGATTGGCTAGTCCATCACTGGCCAATGGAGGTCAATTGAGACAATCTATGAACAGATTGAGTTAATATAAAGAGCACAAGAGCAAATCCAAAGGGCCAGGGCATCATTAGGAAATATGCCTGAGCAGGCTAATAGGCTCATCCATTTTTTGAATACTAATACAAAGGAACAGTTAGCAACTTTAGAGATAATTGACAGGACAGGCACCATTTTGAAAATAAAGAAGGTGCTAAGCATGAGAGGTTTTATACAGACTTTGGAAAGGAAGTGTCAAGAGATGCAGAAGGATATAGATGCCTTCACAGAAAAATTCACAAACTTGTAGTGGAGAGGTTTACCCAGTTTACTAACAAGCAATCAAAAACTGTTATCACATCAATTGTATGCTCACAGGGTAAACATGCATGTAACAAATCAAGCCGCTGCATCATCCAACAGTTCAGAGGACACACGACCTCCTTCCGGACAGAGCTTGTATGACAAATTGGAAGGATTATTTTTTATAGAACATGAAATAAATCATCTTTTTGAAGTCAAGCCTACCTTTTACAGGTATACTGAGGCTGATGAAATAGTTTTAAAGATACAAAGACACTAGTTACCCACAGAACACTGGTGGCAGAGGATGCTAGAAGTCTTGCCTAAATAATTTGGATCTTGCTGCCTTTTACACCTGGTCAAATAGCAGGACACGTGGCAGATATCAAGAAAGGAGCTCAAGCGAGGATTAGGACATATTAAATATGGATAAAGAGCCGGTGAAAAAATCAGGACAGCAACGCAGGAAGGAAAATCAAGGACATAACTACCAGTCGAATTCCTGGGTAAAAGGTCTAAAAATATCTAATCAATTAAAGCAGCCAACACCTCCTCAATAACTCCTGCCTCTATTTCTGCATTCATTTCTCTAACAGAGTGGGCGAACTGTGTTATTGTTTCATATCTTATCCTCAAGATATTTTGTAAATCTTCTTGTTATAAATACCTCCCAAAGGAATGTATTCAGGGTTGATGATTCTTCCATTTGAACTGCGTTGTAACTCAGATATTCATTAATACAAGGGGTGTTGAAATGCATTGTTGTTGGACCTTCTAAATGTGGATGTGATGATTCTGGACTCTACTACAGAATTCCTGTGTCTTTCTTTGGATCAATAAGTTACTCTAACTGTGTTTTTCTGTTTTCTATGTTTGTAAATCTCATATATGTTTCATAATCTTGACAACAGAGAAAAAGAATAGCCCAGAACTTGTTTAAATACACTCTGTGTTCAATTCCTACTGTTACCTATGTTTTCTTCACAATTAGCATGAATAGAAATTCTTAAATGCTTCTGTTTCTACTAATTCCTTCATTCTGAACATGGTCAAGGAATTCTTCGCTGCTCCTTGAAAATATTCAAGCACCTTCCCTCTGCCACGAGGATAAAGGATTCTTGAATGCCCTTTACCCCCTGGCCTACATCCCATCAATCACTAACTTCTAGTATTGTTCCAAACTGATTATCTTGCTCTGTAGTATTGCCTATTATCACAGAAACACACTCCACAGTCCATCTTCATAGACTCCATTGCCCAATGGAATTAACCCTATCAGACCTACATCCTACCTCTGTTTGAAATCACCATCCAAACCCATTTAAAAACAAACCTCTACACATCATAATTAGCATAAAACTTCAAATAAACAAAGTTAAATCATATAGAGAGAGCCCTCTCTGGGTGCAGTTTGGCTAGAAATTGCATCTAAAAGATTGGTTAGTGGTTACCTCGGACGTATTCCCTTTTCTCAACAAGTTTTGGGGAACAACCTGAGTGATAACATCATTGGCGACTCCGCTGGGGACTGAATGAATGTCGGCTACTACTGTCCAAACACTAAAGCTACAGATGGAGTCTGAAGCTAGCTAGGTAGCCTTTGAAATTTTCTTTGCTATGTAATCACAAGAGTAAATAAAAGCTATTTTAGTCCAACTCTAGTCTAGTTTTAGTTCCTAGACAACTACCTCAAAGATTTGTTTGACCATCCCTGCTTCATACCTCCCTAAAGGAAGCCCCCAAATTCCCCTACATTTTAGTAGCTTTCTTCAACATATTATCAAAACTTGTGTCCTCCAAGAATTCCTAGAAAATACCAAAACACACTTAGAAGCTAGCTCCAAAGAAGAAAACTCGATACACAAGGTCAAACCTTGACCCAAATCCTCTAGCTATTTTTTACAATCCAAATCTGATTGCTAAGAACCTTAGGAAATCAGAACATCAAGAGAGTTCTACTGATTCAAACCTTGAACCATTCCAGTAGAAACCCATTCTAATTGAACCTACTGCAACAAACTCTCAAACCCTTCTTCCTAACGCTGTAGCTTCTTCCAATTCACCTTTATTACTCCAAAATCTCTTGTCCACCCCTCCATCCACAACACTTATCTCAGCCCATACCCCTGTGCTTTCGGTTGTCCCACTTTTGCCTGCTAATATGGAAAATAGATATGCTCCCCTGCAGTTGCCTGCCAATCCAGGGGCTATGCCAGAGGATTATCAGGGCAAAATTACCTATTTTGATAGTACAGGCACTCACACTGCTCAACAACATACCAAGAGGATGACAGACTATTTCGAAGATTATGAGATTGATGATAATGATGTTAGGATGAAAATTTTCGTCCAAAGCTTAACTGGTGATGTAAGGGCATGGTTTAGGTCACTCCCTGCAAACACAATAGCTAATCTAGATGGCCTTTATCAAACTTTCCTAAACAAATGGGAGAAGATAAAGGATCCTTTACACATCTTAACTAAATATGAGAATTTAAAAAGAGGCCCACAAGAGAGTTTCCAAGATTATTGTGCCAGATTCAACAATACATACCTGGCTATTCCAATAAATCTTAGACCACCACCAGACTTAGCATTAATTAAATTACCTGATGTTTTTGATTCAGACATGGCTTACTAGCTCAGGGAGAGAGCTCCTCCCAGCCTTGAAGATATGTAGAGCATAGCTGTGAGTGTTGAAGCTAATCTAATTTCAAAACGAAATGGAGCTAGGACTGAAAGAAGAACAACTTTCAAAGAGGAACCCTTTGCCTTTGAACATAAACTTGATGCAATTATTAAATGCATGGACAGGTTAGGAGACAGAGTGGAAACTATTGAGAGGAAATCTTCTTGGGACAATGAACCAAACAACAATGCAAGAAATCCAAACTTTAGGAAAAATCAAAACCCCAATGTAGGAAAGGTTGGTCCAGACCAAAACATAAGGCCTCCCTTCCAAGAAAACTATGCAGAAGCTTCCACATCTAGTGAACCAATAGAGGACCCACACATTAATTTAATGGGTCTCAACAGTGGCCAACCAATTTTCCTAACTCAAGAAGACCAAGAGGCTCATACTCTTAGTCAGTGTCAAATGAAATAAGGGGAATCCTTTGATTTCAAGCAAGGGTATGAAACAACTGTGTATGAAGTCCACAAGCAATACAATTTGAGAAGTAGGAGGATATATATCCTTGATGATCCCAAGCAAAAGACAATCAAGCAACCTACCGAAACCAAACTCAAGGACTCTCATATACCAATTATCCCCAAATCAACTCCCAATCCAAGTGATCCAACAGTTGTAGATGTTTAAGACAAAGATAGATCAATACAACACTCTACATCTGTCTCTCCACTCAGAGAAGTGGTAGAAGAACCTTTGGAAGATGGTGAGCAAGAAACTCTAGTTCATCATGACATTCCGGTAAAACAGGCAGTTGTTGAAAACTCAGTTGAAAGGCACAACCTTGTTGCCCAAAATGTCAAAACACAAACAGAAAAACCCTTTAATATGGAGGCTGAAATAGGTAAGTTAAAAGTGTCCATCCCATTATCTGAATTGGCTAGGCATGAAGTGTTTAGGGAACAAATCAATAGATCATTACAAATTTCAGAAAACAAAGATTCAGTGAACATCCTTGATGATCAACCAGAACTTATATTTGGCCCTGAAGCAAATGGTAAAACAATAGATGGAGGAGTCCCTCCCTTTTATGTGAGTCTAAACATTCATGACAAGGTGCTTCACAATGCAATGTTTGATTCAGGAGCCTCACATAATCTGATGCCCAAATCTGTCATGGAGAAGTTGGACCTAGATATCACAAGGCCATACAAAGACTTGTTTTCCTTTGATTCCAGTCAGGTCCAGTGTCTAGGCTTAATCAAGGATCTATGTGTGTCATTAGTCCAATATCTAGCCAAGACAATTCTCGTGGATGTGGTGGTAGCTGATATTCCACCAAAGTATGGAATGTTGTTATCCATGTCCTGGGGTGCCAAGCTACAAGGATCTTTGCAACTAGACATGTCTTATGCCACTATCTCAGTCTTCAGCCAACCTAAAAGGCTATACCGAGAAACTTTGATGAAGTATGTGGTTAGTAGCCAAGAAAAACCCCAAAACTTTCCCATTTATTCTATAAATTTAGACATGGACTCTTTTATCTTATACAACACTGAAATTCAAACCCAAATTGATGTAAAAATGGTGACTTTAAGTCAGGATGAATTCCTAGACAATGAATCCACAGTTCAGATTCAAGAAATCTTGGAAGACAATAAATTAACAGTCACACATAAAGAATCCTATGAGACTATAAATCCAACTATCCCTGCTGAGCAAAGGGAAAAGGCTCCTAATACCAGTACAAATCAAGAAGACCTGTGGTATCTAGAGTTTGATGGATCTGTTAATAAGCTAGGAGTAGGGACAGGGATCTGAATACATAATGTGAAGGATGACCGCGCTGAGGGACATGCATTTAGATTAAATTTTAGGTGCACCAACAACATGGCCGAGTATGAAGCCCTCCTTTTAGGACTCAAAGTGATAAAAAACTTGGGTGCAGCCTGGATATCAATTTTGGGAGACTCTGACCTCATTATCCAACAAATAAAGGGTAACTTCATTACAAATGATCTTAGGTTGAGGTCATATAGAGCTGCCACAATGGAAATTATTAACACCTTTCTTGAAACCCAACTGACCAAGATTCTAAGAAATCAAAATCTGCATGCCCATAGTCTAGCAACTTTTGCAAGCACTTGCAAATTTCCATTCAAGCCTAATCACCTATTCACTGCTAAAATAAAGCATAGCCCTGCAGTACCAGATAATGTCAAAAACTGGCAGGTGTTTGAAAATGATACACAAATCAACAATTTCCTAACTTTGAAAGAAGAGTTCACAAGCACAAAAATGGATACCAACACTATAGAGGAAAGCAACCAAATGGACAAAGTTGAAACACATATCTTTGTTGAAACAGTAAACCAACTTCTACATCTCACCAAGTTCACTAAAGCAGATTTACAACAACTTCATGAAAAAGAAGGTGAGGATGCAATTGCAGCAGAATGTGAAGTCATTGAGCTGAAGGATAACTTTCTACCTACAGGCCTCACTCCTTTAGAGGACATCTTTGACTCAAATGACATCTCTAGGAAACCTAAAATGCAGCCACTAAACGCAGAAATTGAGGACTGTAATCTAGGAACTGCAGAAAATCCCAAAATGATAAAATTGTCCAAATCTCTGCCTCCTGACCAAAAACTCAAGTATATAGAATTGTTCAAAGAATTTCAAGATGTCTTTGCATGGAGTTATGAAGACCTAAAGTCTTATGATACTGCAGTAATCCAACACACAATACCTCTCAAAGAAAACCAAAAACCTTTCAAACAGAAACTTAGGAGGGTCAACCCTGTGCTGCTCCCTTTGATTGAAAAAGAAGTTAAGAGAATGTATGAAGCTGGAATTATAACCCCAATCAGATTATCAGAATGGGTTTCAAATTTAGTGCCCACTAGAAAGAAGATAGGGGAGATAAGGTTATGTGTTGACTTGAGAAATTTAAACAAGGTCTCTTTAAAGGACAACTACCCTTTGCCCAAAATGGATCACATTCTGCAAAGGGTGGTGGGTGCTTCAAGAATATCACTGTTAGATGGATTCTCAGGCTTCAATAAAATCCTAATGCACCCTGATGACCAAGATCAAACTGCTTTCACCACCCCTTAGGGAACATTCAAGTATGTGAAAATGCCTTTTGGACTCAAGAATGCAGGAGCAACTTTTCAAAGAGCCATGGATATTGCTTTTGCTAAAGAAATCCATGACTTTTTAGTCATTTACCTAGATGACCTTACAGCTTTCTCCAAATCAGATCAAGAGCACCTAGATCATCTAAGGCAAATATTCTTAATTTGCAGAAAATATGGTATATCACTAAACCCAAAGAAATCCTTGTTTGGCCTAGAGGAAGGAAAATTATTGGGCCATATCATCTCTAAAGAAGGAATTAGAATTGATCCAGACATAATACAAGCCATCTTGCAAGTCCCTCACCCCAGAAACACTAAAGAACTACAAGCCCTTTTAGGAAAGATCAACTTTCTTAGAATATTCATAACAAACCTAGATGAGCTAATAAGATTTCTGAACAACATGCTCAAAAAAGACTCCAAGGTCAAGTGGAAAATGGAAACTTAGCAAGCCTTTGAAGAAATCAAACAAGCTTTAACTCAAACACCAGCCCTCACCAACCCCAACTTTGACAAAGACTTTATCGTATTCTCGTTTGCATCAGAACATACAATTGCTGTTGTTTTGCTCCAAAAAGATGACCAGGGATGTGAAAAACCCATAGCTTTCTTCAGCAAAGCCCTTAGAGATGCTCCACTTAAATATCAAATCATGGAGAAACAAGCATATGCCCTTGTGAAGGCCATCAAGGACTTTAGAGTCTACATCTTGTACTCTCATGTGATCGCTTATGTGCCCAACACTGTTATTAAAGACATATTGACCCAAGAAGGAATTGAAGGAAAAAGGGGCAAATGGATAGCTACCATACAGGAATATGACATTGAAATTAAACCAACAAAACTGATAAAAGGACAAGGACTAGCTAAACTCATGACTGAAACTAACTTTCAAGCCCTTGACATAAATCAACTGGATATTGAGCAGGAGATGGTGACTCCACAGATCAATCAAGCCTTTTTACAATCAACTTGGTATGCTGACATATCTTTTGTGTTATTAAACCTGCAAGCTCCTCCAGGATTATCCAGAACTAAGAAAAGATTTTTGAAAATGAAAGCTTCTAAGTTCTGCATTTTAGATCATGTTCTCTTTTGGAAAAACCATGAAGGTGTTTTATTAAATTGTCTAATCAAAGAAGAAACTGACAAAGTACTGAAAGAATTTCATGCAGGGGATTGTGGTGGACATTTGTATTGGAAATCAACTGCTGATAAAATCCTAAGGGCTAGATTTTATTGGCCTACCCTATTTTCTGATGTAAAAAAATATGTAACTTCTTGCCACAAATGCCAAATCTTTGAAGGCAAGAAAAAGTTGCTGCCTCTGCCCCTCAAGCCCATTTCCACTAAGAAACCATTTCAACAATGGGGTTTAGACTTCATTTGGGAAATCCACCCTTCATCCTCTAACCAACACAAGTGGATTTTGACTACTACAGACTATTTTACCAAGTGGATAGAGGCTATCCCTTGCAGGCAAGCCAATGACTCAGTAATCATTCAATTCCTTGAAACCAACATCTTGTCTAGGTTTGGCTGCCCGAAGAAAATTATTACAGACAATGCTACTGCCTTTAAATCTAAGAAAATTATTAATTTCTGTCATAAATACCACATTACCTTGGGCCATTACACAACCTATTACCCTCAAGGTAATGGCCTAGCTGAATCCTCCAACAAGAGCTTGATCAACATTATTAAGAAAGTCTTGGAGGAGAACAAGAAGAACTGGCATAAAAAGCTTGTGAATGCCCTATGGGCAAACAGATTGACCACCAAGAGATCTATTGGGACCAACCCCTATCAATTGGTTTATGGAATGGAGGCAGTATTCCCTTCTTCTTTGGGAATCCCAGTGATAAAGATGCTACAAGAGATACAAGCAGAACCTAATGATATTCAGAGAAGGATCAATCAAACTATTTACTTGCAGCAGACAAGAGAAGAGGTTTATCAAAGAGCCCAAGTCCTACAAGAAAAGCTTAAATATATATTTGACAAAAGAACCAAAGAAGAGGATTTTTTCATTGGGGATAAGGTTTTGAAGTGGGATTCTAGAAGAGAAGATAAAGGAAAACATGGAAAATTTGATTTCTTATGGAAAGGACAATTTATCATTCAGACTATACAAGGAAACAACACCTACTTTTTGAAAAGTCTGGATGGTATAGAGGCAGATGGTGGACCAGTCAATGGCAGAATGCTGAAGCACTATTTTCAGCCACCTTGTCAAGAATAGCAACACTTCAACTTGTACATAGTAGTGTTTATTTTCTGCATTTTATTACAGTAATAGGATAAGGAATAAGTTACAGCAAATTTTGAAGAAAAAGCAAGGAATTGTGCCACCTTTGAGTCTTGCATTTTAGCATATCAAAAGAAGCTAAAGAATCAGACTTGGGAGCTGTGAAAATGGTGAGAAATGATCAAACAAGCTACCCAAAACAGCGCTGCAATTTTGGAATGAGTCCATGAGAAATACAGGCATTGTAGAGGAGCCATTTTGTGAACAACAAAGGATAATTTTGGAATATAGCAAGGACCTAAAGATAAGGCCATCTGACCTGCTGTTCTTGACTTTTCACTAGGAAAATCCATCCCCAAGTGGAGCCACTGTTAGCTTCCTATACCAATAGGTTTCATTTTTCATGATTGACTGGGGAAGTGCCAAATATGTTCATCCTTTTTATGCTGCAAAGGTTCCATTTGTTGATGAATCTTCACTATGTATAGGTGGTTAACTCTTGCCACAATTGATAATTAGCCAGACAGCTTAATCCTGGCTAGATCATGTTTGAATTTCACTTGTCTTAGAATAGAGAATAAAGGTTTGCACAAACAGTTTAAGCTTGGCAGGCAAGTAGTCAGGTAGTGAAGCAAAGGGTCTCAAAAACTGAATCTGAGCCCTGGAAGAAATCAGGGTAGACTTAGATAGGAGGGCAGCTAAAATAAAAGAGAAGAATCAGGGTTTGCTAGCTCAAATGCACCCAATGAAAATGAAGAGAAAATGTTAGGTATACTAGGTTGGGTAGGCAGTTTTGAGGGTACAAAGACATGGTTTGTGAGCAATTTTCTCTTCTGGAATAAGTTGCCATCTCATAAAATCATAAGGTACCATGGCAAGGTGGCTAGAAGACAAATGGAGCATGACTAATTCCCCTCCCCATTTTCCAAGAAACACTTACTAATATTCCCCCCAAAGGGCAATGAGATCTGCTCATTACCCTTAGTTTACTTCATCCCATGACAGAACTAAGTGAAAAGATCTTTTACCTATGCAAAACAAGCCACATTTCTTGTGTAAAAAGTCTTTAATCCAACTTACCAAAGTTTCCTAAACTTCACCACTTGTCATCCTTTCATTCCCCCTAGCCTAAGTTTTCACTCTATAAAAATTAGCCTAAACCATACAAGCCCATCCCCCACAATAATATTAACCTACTAACCTTACTATATAGTTCCTATGTACATTTCCCCCCCTTACTATGTATAAAAACACAAAAAAACCCAAAAAAAAAATACCCCGACCCTTGGCTAACTATAGCCATATTTTAAATTTTTCTTTAGGGAGTTATTGGTCCACCAGGGGCCAATAACAACCCTCCACATGCCAATCGGGATTTATATGGCCTTTGGCTAAATAAAATAGCCGAAATTCATGTTTTCCCCCAAAAAAAACCCACTTTTCAAAAGTTCGCAAATACACTGAAAAACCTTACAAAATCATAAAAATTAAAGCGGGCCCCCATTCCGTGCCCCCGCAACTTATCATTCACCGTCAACCATTGGATCGGGGCCCTCAGATCCGACGATGTAGGATCATATTGTGATCCCACAGCGTCCGGACGATATGTCCCGGGAAAATGACGGTTTCGCTACCGTACCAAGGACACGCGTCACTCACCCGCATGTATTGCGATCCCCCCGCTCAATACTGCTACCACCCCAAAAGCAGTGCGTTAAAACTGCTTACTGACCTCGCCCCCCAGTCGCTAATGTCATCTGATGATGTCAGCACCACGTCATCATCGCCACCTTAGCACCAAATCATCTGCCACATCACCTTCCGTACCCCTGCTACGTGACAAAAATTCTACGTCATGATGACGTCATCATAAAAAGCGCCAGGAAGCCAATTAATGTTAAAAAACTCGTGAAAACATTTGTTTTTTACTATTTTACTGTGTAAACTTTGTTGAGCCTTTTCATGCAAATGAAGACGAGTTCACATGCAAACGTTCAGTCCGCCACCTCGACCACCTTAGCTCGGCGCCCCACTGTGCAAATCATCTCCCAATCAACTAGAAACTCCAGTACACTGTGAAAAACAGGTATTTACCATTATCTTGTATAAAAACCTTGTGAATTTCGATTTTTCATTGTGAAAATTGTTTGGCAATCCTAGAAACTCATCGAAATTTCACCCTGCTGCCACACACAAGCCCGGCGGGACCATCTATCCACCAAAAACCCTGCACATTGCAAACCTCACTGCACAATTTGCCCAGCTAGCCGAGAAAGACAAGAATTCACCTAAATCTTGCTCACAAGCTCCCTAATTGATTTCCATTTGCACAATTGCCCACTGAAACTACTAGTTTTCCCATCTTTTGCTATACAAACTGCCAATTCTATCCCATTGAGCAAAATCCCTTCAATTTTAGCCAAGCTCAAGTCAATTTGTTTAGTAATTACTAAAGGGAAGGCCTTGAAACCATTACTACTCCTCCCTTGCAATATAAATTCTTCAATCCTCACCCTTTTGCTTCAAATTTTGCCCACCAGAGTCTAAACAAAGCTCCAATTTGCAAAATTCTCTGAAAAAAGCCCCAGGGCCTCTATTTTTGCCCACTACTGATGTAAAAATCCACATTTTACTCAAAGAACACTTAAGAACTTATAAAAATGGCAGCTCCTGCTCCAGTAACCCTCAATGTGGCCCCTCTCAATGCCCCACATAAAGAACAGGAGTGGTTACCCCTGGCTGACAATGATTTCCAAATTAATGATATAATGGCTAACACATCTCATCTCCAGGCCTTTTGTGAGATCAGTAACAACCATAGAAACAAAACTGACATCTTTGGGATCTGGGAGTCCAATATGCCCATGTACTACCTTCCCTGTGTAAATGTTTTTCCTGAGCTCATTCACCAATGCCATGCAAATTATGAGTCCACTCAAAGGGCAGCGATGTCTCCTTCTGGGACAGTTCTATTCTATATCACCCCTGAATCAATAAATAAGATGCTGCATTTCAAACCAACTGAACCATTGACTCCTCTTACCATGGGATTTCTGCTTGATCAAGGTTCCAAATTGCCAAGTACAGAGATAACCAGAATTGGCAAAACATTTATGAAACTCAATCGTCAACCACAAGAACCTCCTCCATACCTGGACACTTGGTTCAATGAAGCAAGAAAGTTCATCATTGACATGATAGCCTACATCCTGGGATTCAAAACCAGTGAATATGTAGATGAAACCACATTGGTCCTAATGTCCATTTTTTCTCCAGGACAGCCCCCTGCTGTCAAGTATGACTATGCCACCTACATTTCTAATAAGATCCATGAACAATTTATAAGCGTGGACAGAGAAGGAGTGTTTAGATACACATCATACATATACCATTTGTTTCTCTACTATCAGCTAGATAGTTTTCAAGTTCCCCTCAGAAAATTTGATGTTAAGGGAGAGCCAAGGTATGTTACCTTCTGGACCCCAGTCTTCCACCATGTCTACTTTTCTCCTTACACTTATTGTGAATTTATTGATCTATTCATATATCCAACCACCTCTTTACTGATAACAAGTCCTCCAGACAGGCTTTCTAGTGAAATGAAGAGAATTCTACAGCTCTCCAAGAGCTATAGCATAGGTGACTGGTACTTCTACCAGAATCACACTGTGATTCAGATTTATGGCTGTTAGCTGAGCCCCTATAAATTGCGAAGATATGTGCCAATGCGCTTGTTTGCCCTGGAATACTTTAGACAATTCATCTAGGCAAATACAATCCATTTCTATGAGGCCAAGAAAAAGGTACAGCTTAAGATAAGGAATCAACTGGGCCCTTTCACCTTCAACCAGAGGGAAGCCTGGCTAGAAGCTGATGAGATTTTAGGGTAGAAACTCAGACTAAAACAGAGCTTCTATTTGGAACGATATGACCCCAATCATTTTATAAGTTATAGGAAAGTCAAAAATAAACTGCCAGAATATGTTCACTCTCCAATCCCTGAAATCCAGCAATATGCCAATCAACAAGAGTGGATAGAGGGCACATTGTTTGAAGAGTTGACTGAGGAAGAGAGATTGGAAAAAGCAATGAAAGAGCTTGAGAAAACACTTGACCTGGACTCTTTTGGACAGGTACCTTTCAAGCTACCCCAACACATTGGAGAGGATACATCTTTTGCTGAGAGCTTAGAGCAAGCAGCACGAAAGGCCAACTCAATAGGAAAGGGCAAGGAAGTGATGGATGCAGAACAATAGACCATGGATGATCAGCCCTCTACAACACAAGAACAGGGTGAAGGGCAGGCTCCCCGAGCTCAAACCAAGGCATCTGAAGCCCCTATTCTACAGACTCCTCAAGATGAGGAAAAAAGCAGAAAGAGAGACAGAGAAGAGGATGCCCTTGCTAGTGGACCATCAGAACAAACGGGAGATAAGAGGCAGAGGTTAAACCCATATTTAGAAGAAGAGTTTGTGGAAGACACCACAAGCACCATGGGAGGACAGGGAAGAACTGAGCAACAAGCATCTCCACTACCTGGCACCTCAGCTAGCTCATTCCAACAAGAGCTAGAGAGGCAACATAGCATGGAAGTTTCATCCACCAGACCTCAAAGCAAATAAAGCTCAGACATTAAGAAGACTTTTATTGATATTAAAGATAGAAATGATCCAATAAGGATGCAACTTTATAATCAACTGATGAGGACAACACCTACTAATCAACATAGGGTAATGGCTGCCTATGATATTCAGGAGAAGAAAATGATCCTCAGCCACTTCAAGCTCAAGACACAACAACCCTAGTCAGCTGCTGACTATATAAGAACTAATATGGAAGTGCTCTCCAAGGATATTCATCCAATTGACCAGATTGAGTTACATAAACAAACTAGGGAGATGGTGTATGCCACCTTGGATGATAAGGCATTGGCAGCTCACCAACTAAAAAATTCATTACATAATACCTCTTCCCAATTAGAATTGGAGAAGGCTTCCTCCTTAGCTAAGAACAACAGGATTAAGTCCTTGGAAGAAATCATCATCGAGCTGGGGCATAACCCTAAGGATGCAAAGGGCATCAAAGCGTTGATCAAGAAGAAGGAGGAGGACACTACAGCCCTCAAAAGGCAACTAAAATTGCCAATAACAGTACATCCACAAACTATAGAGGTTGCACAACAAAAGGAGGAAGAGGACATGGTAAGTCTACTAATGAGAATGAATGAAAGATTGGCAGAAACAGAGCAAGAATTAGAGAAGGCCCTTAAAGAGAAGCAGGGAGAGTCCACCTCCCAGCCACCTAAAGCAGCTCCAACAAGTGCCACTGCTCCCCCCACAGGTACAACAGCAGTCCCTCCTACCATCCCAGCATCAACAATAGGTACAACAACTACAGATGCTACAGCAGCACCAACAACAGAGCAAGAGACCAGAATGAAAATGGAAGAAATGATGAAAGCAGTGAAAGAGCTAGAGGCTCAAATGTCAGAGCTCAAAGAGACAAAAGAAAAGTTAGCCAAATTGGAGGTGAGCTATGACAAGTCAAAGATGACAGTAGCAGAAAAAACTAGAGAAGTAAAGACCCTAGAAAACAAGGTGAAATCATTGGAAAAGGATCTCACCTTACGAAAACCTCTAGCAGATATTAAGATGATTTTGTGGACCAAGATTGGCCAGTCCATCACTGACCAATGGAGGTCAATTGAGACAATCTATGAATAGATTGAGTTAATATAAAGAGCACAAGAGCAAATCCAAAGGGCCAGGGCATCATTAGGAAATATGCCCAAGCAGGCTAATAGGCTCATCCATTTTTTGAATACTAATACAAAGGAACAGTTAGCAGCTTTAGAGATAATTGACAGGACAGGCACCATTTTGAAAATAAAGAAGGTGCTAAGCATGAGAGGTTTTATACAGACTTTGGAAAGGAAGTGTCAAGAGATGCAGAAGGATATAGATGCCTTCACAGAAAAATTCACAAACTTGTAGCGGAGAGGTTTACCCAATTTACTAACAAGCAATCAAAAACTGTTATCACATCAATAGTATGCTCACAGGGTAAACATGTATGTAACAAATCAAGCCGTTGCATCATCCAGCAGTTCAGAGGACACACGACCTCCTTCCGGACAGAGCTTGTATGACAAATTGGAAGGATTATTTTTTATAGAACATGAAATAAATCATCTTTTTGAAGTCAAGCCTACCTTTTACAGGTATACTGAGGCTAATGAAATACTGGTAAAGATACAAAGACATCAGTTACCCACAGAACACTGGTGGCAGAGGATGCTAGAAGTCTTGCCTAAATAATTTGGATCTTGTTGCCTTTTACACCTGGTCAAATAGTAGGACACGTGGCAGATATCAAGAAAGGAGCTCAAGCGAGGATCAGGACACATTAAAGATGGATCAAGAGCCGGTGAACAAATCAGGACAACAACACAGGAAGGAAAATCAAGGACATAACTACCAGCCAAATTCCTGGGTAAAAGGTCTAAAAATATCTAATCAATTAAATCAGCCAGCACAGCCTCAATAAATCCTGCCTTTATTTATGCATTCATTTCTCTGACAGAGTGGGTGAAATGAGTTATTGTTTCATATCTTATCCTCAAGATATTTTGTAAATATTCTTGTTATAAATACCTCCCCAAGGAATGTATTCGGGGTTGGTGATTCTCCCATTTGAACTATGATGTAACTCAGATATTCATTAATACAAGGGGCATTGAAATGCATTGTTGTTGGACCTTCTGAATGTGGATGTGATGATTCTGGACTCTGCTACAGAATTCCTGTGTCTTTCTTTGGATCAATAAGTTACTTTAACTGTGTTTTTCTGTTTTCTATGTTTGCAAATCTCATATATGTTTCATAATCTTGACAACAGGGAAAAAGAATAGCCCAGAACTTGTTTAAATACACTCTGTGTCCAATTCCTGCTGTTATCTATGTTTTCTTCACAATTAGCATGAATAGAAATTCTTAAAAGCTTTTGTTTCTGCTAATTCCTTCATTCTGAACATGGTCAAGGAATTCTTCACTGCTCCTTGAAAATATTCAAGCACCTTCCCTCTGCCACCAGGATAAAGGATTCTTGAATGCCCTTTACCCCCTGGCCTACATCCCATCAATCATTGACTTTTATTATTGTTCCAAACTAATTATCTTGCTTTGTAGTATTGCCTATCATCACATAAACACACCCAGCAGTCCATCTTCATAGACTCCATTGCCCAATGGAATTAACCCTATCAGACCTACATCCTACCTCTATTTGAAATCACCATCCAAACCC
Organism: Pinus taeda; assembly: GCA_000404065.3. Taxonomy (NCBI): domain Eukaryota; kingdom Viridiplantae; phylum Streptophyta; class Pinopsida; order Pinales; family Pinaceae; genus Pinus; species Pinus taeda. The sequence continues at coordinate 90,358 of APFE030548124.1, forward strand.
ATTTAAAAACAAACCTCTGCACATCATAACTAGCATAGAACTTCAAATAAACAAAGTTAAATCATATAGAGAGAGCCCTCTCTAGGTGCAGTTTGGCTAGAAATTGCATCTAAAAGATTGGTTAGTGGTTACCTCGGTCGTATTCCCTTTTCTCAACAAGTTTTGGGTAACGACCTGAGTGATAACAGGGAGATCTTTGGGCATCAGGTTAAAAGAACACATGAATGATATTGCAAGAAATAGGTTAGAAAATCAGGCCTGGCAGAGCATGCATGTTCTTCCTCACACTATATTTGCATGGAACAGGCAAAATTGATTCACAAAGAGGACCATTATTTAAAAAGAAGGGTGAAAGAGGCCATTGAAATTGAGAAATCTTCCAACAACATGAACAAAGATGATAGGCTAAAACTAACACCTAGAAACCCTTATTAAATAAAATAAAAGATAGTAATATTATATATATATATTATATTACTTATAGTATATATATATTAAATATATATATATATATTTATAATATATAAATATATATAATATATATATTATCTATATATATATAATATAAATGAATAATTAACAAACACTCATAAATTAATTAAAATTAAACCTAATCATAATTAATACCCTATTTAGCTTTCTCATTTAAATAAAATTAAAGTCTGAATAAATAAACTATCGACATTAACTTTAAATTTGAATATATAATTAACAAAACAATTAATATATAATTACAAGGAATGATAAGAATTTAATCTCTCCTAAGAAGGAATTTAAACATATAATATATATTTAACATGGAATTTAAAGATATAATTAACAAGAAATTTAAATATATAATTAATAAGGCATGATAGGAGTTTAAATCTATCTAATGTTTTGTATATTTACAATATCACTAATAAATCCAAAAATTCAATTCAGGTTAAAAAATAAAAAATAAATTAATTATTAAATTAAACAAATAAATAATAATTAAAATAATAATAATAATAATTAGTTAATCATTTATAAAACCGACATTAAATATTTCTCTCTATTAACTATTAATTTATCCTTGCTTTCACACTTTCTCTTCTCAAAATGTAGATCACATTGCCCTGATGATGAACTCACTAGGCTAGTCTCAAACGTTGGTTTCAAAAAACTGTTCACAGGTTTTTCCACAAATATTCAAAATTCTACCAACCTGTGTGGACTCTCTCTTTAATTACATTTTGGAGTTGATTCATGATTATTGGATTAATATGCAATACTATACATCTATAGAAAAACTTGTACACATCATTATAAAATCCTTCACCAAGAAAAATTCCATAGAGTTGTGATCTTACTTAGGAGTAAAGGAGACATCTACTTTAGTGCAGGTAATTTAGTCTATGGCATACCCAAGGGGGTAATATCAAGTGCCTATGGATTTATCCACAAGGAATACTAGTAGATTGATTGTATTGGAGGCAATTCAATGTAAGGTGGACTAGGTCCACTTTGGTAGTTAGTTGTAACACCCCTTCCCAGGTCTACCCAAAGTAACCATGCCGACCGAGGTAAACATGAGGAGAGATACTACTACAATTAGATTCAACCTCCTATGTCACCTTAAGGAAGTGGAATCAATGGAACATCACATAAAATCATCCAACATCATCAACAAAACCCTCAGGAGACAAGTCAACCACTTAGACAACTTGTCCCTGGGTCCCACTACTATTCTGGAGCTCTTAGGCCATAGTTTCTCTCATGTTATGGGCAAGGGAGTGACCAACCACCCAAATTTTCTCTCACGGGCCTACCTACCAGTGATTGTGGACCAAAATTTTGAGTTCTATGCCAACAACCCTGAGATTTAAGCCACTTTTCTAGCCCAGAATCCTAGCCTCTACCCAGAACTTGTTGTAACTCCTAGAATTCATTAAAAACATGATAATAATGTTGATAAATCAAGAATCACCCTTAGGACTAGGCTTGATCATCCCCAACCAAGATTGACATTCTGTCAAACAATTGGCATCAATGCAATCTATAGGTCTAAGATACAAGATAGATCATAAACGACTAAAACAACTTATGAAACATAACAAAAAGGATCACCTCCTTCTCCATTGAACTACTACATCACTGATTAGGTCTTGCATCCATCCATATAATAGTTACAAGTAAATATATGAAATAAACATGAAATAAACCAGTCATTCAACCATGCTTATAAGAAACATAAAAGCATATAAATATCAGAGATATGACAACCATTAAATCCACCTATAAATTAATGAAAAAGTAAGAGAACTTAGATTTTATTAATCATAGGCAAATCCGACCAGGTTTAGGACTTCCACACACCACCTGACCATAGACATGGCTGAACCAAATCTCTCTTGCAGCTAGTCACCCCTGTGCCATATTCCAAGCATGAATGTGGGATCTCATAGAAAAATGAATCCAAGAAAAACCAATGGAATCTATAGGTTAAACCACCTCCAACCTCGTGAAACCATGATCACACCAAAACCGATGCTCCAATAAAAAAAAAAACAAAAAATGGAATACCATCCAGAATCCATCACTATCATTGAGGATTTTTCCATCTCCTTGTCTCTCAGGCTTTACTGCAATCTAAACCTAGATCACTAGGCCCTAAACTGAGACTACTCCCTCGAGATTTACCTTGTATCCCACCAAAACCCTTCAAGGGATTCCTGGGCCTTTGGGAATAAAACTTGAGACCACCTCTACCCCGGATTTCGAAATCCATCCACTAATTCCAAATCTCAAAAATCAAAATAACATCCCAACATACCATGGCATTCAAGAAAAGGCTAGGCTAGGCTGAAATCCACTGTCATAACCCAGAAAAACCATGCCACCGACAACAAGAGAACCATACACCAACATGCAAATCCATGCATGTCCAAACTAGCTAGTAAATCACACATGCAAAAGGTTACCTGCAAGCATCCCTGCTGAAGCTGCTTGATGCTGATTTCCTTTCCTTTGCTTGCTCCAAACTAGAGTGCTCCAGGAAAAATCTATGTGACCAAGAGAGTGAGAGAGAGAGGGTGAATAAATGAGAGGACTCCAAACCTAAATTAAGAAAAGGTTTCCAACTGATCCTCAAAAGCCTTTTTATGAATGGGTCCTCTATTTTCTTCATTTTCCATTATTTTCCTCCTAATTTCCTTTATTTTAATATATAAATGTGCCAAAAATTCCTTTTTTCCTTTTAATGCCTTTGCCTTGGCCTTTTCTAATTTCCTTATCCAAAACACACATCCAGTGATGCCCACTAGGATATATTTGCCCAACATTCAGCTTGGAATACGTGTCCCTTACCCATGGTCTTATGTTTCCTTTATTGACTTTTATTACATGAACTTTCACCAAGGCTATTACAGAACCTTCCCCCTTGGGGAACACTGTCCTCAGTGTTAAGCCACATCAAGACCTTAGCAACACTACTAGAAAGCAAACATACTGCCTATGGAGCTTTAACTTAGCTCGTTGCAGTATTTACAATGAAGAACCCGATTAAAAGAAAAAACATCATGACAACATGACAAGATAATAACCATACTGCTTATTGGATCTTTATAACTTATCTCATGATGGTATTTACATCCATATACATATACATATACAACTATCAATACATCAGCAAAAAATATGCCAAACATAAACCAACATCAAACCAAAACTACTTTGCCTCAACCAACAAACAATGAAGGATATAGGGACGCATATGATTTTCCATCTCCCTGTTATAAACATTTTTGGAGACTTCAACCCCAATCATAAATGTCCATAAACTGAGGGCTCCTAAGTCCCTAAAAGTGTTGCTTCACTGCCTAAAGGAACAAGGTCAACTGATTACATCATCTCCCAGAAGTTCTCCACTGAAAACTGCTCATAAATGGTCAAAACTGGACCATACTGGAAGCTCAATGCAGAGGGTGTGATGCATATCACCTTCCCCTAGTGTACAAGGTGTGATGCATACTGAATTGCTCCTCTGTAGGGTGCCATGGTCGGGAATGGACAAATGGCAAGGATAAAATGCGAGGTGGAAGATCATGGAATCTTCCAGAAGCTTCCCCTCTGACACTTGCCTCTCTGTTTTCGACCAGGGATGAGTAAGAGATCATCATTCTCCAAGTGGAATCAGGAACTATCAGAGATAGGACACTAATCAAGACCCCAGAAGATGACTCACCTCCCTACAATCATCTATATATGGATCCCTCATCACAGAGATCCAGAGGCTGGAATTTTGTATCTTGTAGAGAAGTGTTGTTGGTTTTCTGGTGTACATTCATAGTGTTGGATGATCTAAGCTTTGCTTGAGGTGAAGAAGGGCTTCCTAGCTGGAGGATGATGCTGGGTCAGAACATATGGTTGTAATCCTCTTGCTACTTTTCATCTTAATAAAGCTATTCTAGTTTTCTTCCATATTCGTGTGTACTTGTTTATATATGCATTTATATGGTTAACACACATCTGGTCCTGTGTTATTTATGAATTTAGATCTTTGTTTCTTCGATAGTAGTATGTTGTTGTGATTCCACAGGTTCTTTTGAAGCTGGGCAGATGAAGAAGAAGCGGCGAAGCTCTATCAAGAAGGAGAGGAAATCGAGCGCAAGACTCAGGTTGGTATTCTTGGTTCTCCTCTTGTCTATTTTCATAAAAGAAAACAATAGTAGGCTTTAATTGTTTGTTTCTAAGATATCCACCCATCTTAGTGGGAATAGCAGCATCCGAGTGGACACTATTCCCGGTAATAATGCACTCTCAAGGAAATAGGAAGACTAAAATATTTACTAGGTGTTATTTCAATTCCAAAATCTAACTAGGTGTAAGAATCAAGGATATAATGTAAACAAGAGTAGAAGATATGCAATATCATTCAACATCTATAGGAGGACCTTGATTTAATAGAAAAAATTACATGGAAAAATGATTTGTTATGGTATCAAATATTTCTTATACTCCTGTAAGAATTCTCAACCCAAATAGAGATTCCTATTGGAATTACACACTTCTCCTATAGGAGGACATTCAAGATTCTTTAATACACACCCTAGGATCAAGAAATATTAATTTTTGGGAAGGTCTGAAGGAATATGTTCAAACATTTGTGGTAGAATGTGTGGTATGCCAACAAAATAGAGAGACTATCAAGACCCTAAGGCTCCTTCAACTATTAGACATTCCAAACCAACATTAGGAAGTCTTGTTTCAGGGGATTTTATTACATGTTTACCCAAATCTAAAGGAAAGGGTTTCATTATGGTAGTGGTATATTGAATGACCAAGCATGCCCACTTTTTCTCTATTTCTCATCCTTTTAAAGAAAGTAATGTGGCAAGGTAATTTGTGGAAATAGTCCAAAAGCTACATGGAATACCAAAGATTATTGCAAGTGACATAGATCCAAATTTCACTGGAAATTTTTGGACTAAATTATTTTCTTGTTTTGGTACTCTATTGGCTCACAACACATCTTACTGTCCTCAATCTAATGAGAAAGTTGAGATTGTGAATAAATGCTTAGAACAATATCAATTTTGATTTGCATCTAGTAAAAAAATACAATGGTTCAAACGATTTTCATTGGAAGAATGCTGGTAAAACACATCCTTTCATACTTTATCAACAATATTTATGACACTTTATGGATATCATCCCTCATCCATCAGATCACCCTTGAAAGTGACTATAGAGGCTCAAATAGTAGAGGACCACATCCAAAACCAACAAGAGGTTATCAAATTATTGAAGGACGACTTGGTTATGGCACAAAATAGGATGAAAAACAAGAAGATCAACATTACAGTAAAATGGAATTTGAAGTCGGAAATTGGGTATTCATGAGATTACAACCATAGAAATAAATTTTCCTCATGAAGAAAAAGAAGGAAAATAACTGAGCTCTGAGGTATTATGACCCCTACAAGGTGTTTCATAGGGTTGGAAGTATGGACTAGTAATTGGAGTTGCCTCCATCTTCACATGTACATTTCCATGTTTCTTGCTCCAAAATTTTCTACTAGAGATTAACGAAGAAGGGAAAATAATACTAGAACCATAAACAATTTTGGAAACAAGGACTAAGTAGCTAAGAAATCAAGCAATTAACGAGTGCCTCATCAAGTGGAATAACTTGCCAGTTGAAGAAGCAACAGTGGCAGGATGAGTTTTTCATGCGAAAACACCCACAGATAGTCAAATGTTGAGGACAACATTTCATTGAAGCAAAGGGGCATGTTAAGCCATATATAAGCTCCATCTTAACCCAAAATCCCCTTTTAAAGCCATATATATTGAGTGATTGCATTTCTATTTGTTATATTGTTATGTAGGCTAGAAACGCTATATTATAATTGTATCCCTTGTCTCCTATATATAGACACACACAAACACGCACTAAGGAGACCTAGTCTTAAGACCATTCAACATTGTCGTGTTCATCATATTTATTGTAAAAGGAGTTTCCCCCCTCAAAGTGGACTGTAATTATTGGCTTCTTATCATTTTTAAGGTGTAAGGATCATAAAATTAACCTCATAAATGAGCTTGAAGAAGTAATATATTAGTCACCTAATGTTTATGATTAGTGAGAACATCTATTAAATTCATAAAGATAAGGTGGTACCCAAAAATAAATAAATTTATCTTTATAATCATTAACCTTAATGTGGGACATAGATAAATGCTTTGCCTTGATGTGTCTCCATTTGTTTAGACCTCAACAACTCACCTTAATTTTTGAAAAAACAAAGGTCCCCCTATATGAAAATTATTTTTTGAAAAAATAAAGGATCCCCTATATGAAAATTTGAAAAAATAAAGGG